>BQNB010025876.1:0-13087 GCA_026074375.1 Tanacetum coccineum
AAAAGTGGATAATGTTTATGTAATTGTTTCCATGTATGAACAAAGATGGCCATTAAACTTCAAAACTGCCCTTCATTTATGATAGAATCATGAAATCATGTAACTGTCTATTGGGGTCTAGGTTCGACTTTTTCAAAGGATCATGTGTGCTAACATGGAACAGTTACAAGAAATGTGCACTACTTGAGCATAGTTGTAATACCACTAGCTGATGAAATTAGTTAGAAAACATGGGAAAATATAGTCTGAAATCATTACTAAACGTAGATCAGAGATACGAGCTTTGTTCATTTATGCACTTCATTTACTATTGCTAAACCTAAACCGTTTAAATTCTTTAATTTTATTACTTTTAAGGAGAGATTTCTCGGTGTGGTTTCTGAACATTGGAAGATGAATATCTCGGGTCACTTTATGTTTCAAGTGGTTTCTAAATTGAAAGTTTTAAAAAACCCGATGCGCAAACTTGTGCATGATCATGGTAACTTGCATGATCGTGTGAATAGGCTTCGTGTTGAACTTGATGAAGTGCAAAAGGATTTGGACCGAGACCCTGATAATTCTATTCTTAGAGATGAAGAATCTGTGTATGTTAAAGCTTTCTCGGAGGCTCAGTTGGACGAGGAACGATTTCTGAAACAAAAAGCAAAGATTGATTGGTTGGAGGCAGGAGACTCGAATTCGGCGTACTTTCACAAATCTGTTAAGAGTAGGAACCAAAGAAGTCGCATTGATGTTATTAGAGATGCAAATAATGTGGAGGCTTCAGGTGCTCACGTAGCTGATGCTTTTGTATCTCATTATTATAATTTTCTTGGAACTACAACAGGTTGTGAGGGGTTGAATGTTAACGGGCTGTTTGCGAATAAGGTTTCTGATGCGTCTAATTTGAACATGATTAGGCCTGTTTCTGATGACGAGATAAGGGCTGCTATGTTCTCAATTGGGGACGATAGAGCCCCGGGTCCGGATGGATATACTTCGGCCTTCTTCAAGAAGAGTTGGGACATCGTTAGTAGTGATATATGTAGAGCGGTTCGTGATTTTTTCTCCAATGGTCAGATGTTGAAGGAAATAAATCATACGTTCATTGCATTAATTCCGAAGGTATCTACTCCTATGTTTATTAATGACTACCGGCCCATATCTTGCTGTAACGTCATATATAAATGTATTAGTAAAATTATTACTAATCGGATCATTAAGGGGATTAAAGAGGTGGTTAGTGATAACTTTTGTTCCGGGTAGGAGGATTTCGGATAATATATTGATTACCCAAGAATTAATGCATGGTTATCATTGTAATCGTGGTCCTCCGCGTTGTGCGTTTAAAGTTGATATCCAAAAGGCGTACGATACGGTGGATTGGGATTTTCTAAATCAGATTCTTCTTGGATTTGGGTATCACCATACCATGGTGGCTTGGATTATGGCGTGTGTAAAATCTACATCTTTCTCCATTAGCATTAACGGTGATATTCATGGCTATTTTAAGGGGTGTAGAGGGTTGCGTCAAGGTGACCCCATGTCGCCTTACATATTCACGTTGGTTATGGAAATTTTAACTCTAATTATTAAGAAAAGGGTTCAGGGTTCTGAAACTTTTAGGTACCATAAACAATGTGAAGAGTTGGAGCTTGTTAATGTTTGTTTTGCAGACGATCTTTTTATCTTTGCTAGAGGGGATGTGGATTCTGCTCGGCTCATAATGGAAGCTCTTGATGAGTTCCAACGTGCATCGGGGTTAACTCCGAGTATCCCTAAAAGCACGGTGTACTTTTGTAATGTTCGGAATTATGTTAAACAAGCTATCCTTAATATCATGCCATTTGCTGAAGGTGAGTTTCCGGTAAAATATCTTGGTGTTCCTCTTATATCTTCTTGCCTTTTAAATAAGGATTGTAAAGTTCTGGTTGAAAGAGTTAGAAATCGAATTGGTGACTGGAAAAACAAATCATTATCGTTTGCGGGTAGATTGCAGCTTTGTAAATCCGTCCTTTCTTCTATGCATGTGTACTGGGCGTCGGTGCTTATGATTCCTCTTGGTATTCTACATGATATTCAGCAACACATGCGGGGTTTCTTATGGTGTAATGGAGAGCTTAAAAGAGGAAAAGCTAAAGTAGCTTGGGATGATATTTGCCTTCCGAAATGCGAGGGGGGTCTTGGTCTTCGTAGTCTTGATACTTTCAATATTGCGTTGATGACTACTCACATTTGGAATATCGTTTCTAACAAGCATTCTCTATGGGTAAAGTGGATTCATATGTACAAGTTACGGGGGCGATCGTTTTGGGACATTCCAATCAAGTCGAATCTGAGTTGGGGTGGCTTAAACTCCTCCAAATTCGTGATCTTGTTAAACCCTTCTTTTGGTCGAAGATTGGGAATGGTAGGAATACATCGTTGTTGTTTGATAATTGGTGTGCATCGAGCCCGTTAAGCACGTATTTAACTCCTAGAGATATTTCTAGGGAAGGCTTTAATCTTCGGACTTGTGTTGCGGATCTTGTTGCGGCTGATGGTTGGCTTTGGCCTCAAGCTTGGCTCCTGAAAGCCCCGAACCTTGGCCTCATTCCGGTTCCTGCCCTAAGGGATCAGATTGACGTGGTTCAATGGAAGGATTTGAATGGTTTACTCTCTAGTTTCTCGGTTAGGGCTGCTTGGGAAGCTTTAAGATCGAGAGGTAATAGTGTCCTTTGGTACCGTGTCGTTTGGTTTTCTCATTGTATCCCTAGACACGCGTTTCATATATGGCTTGTGATGCGCAATAGCCTCCGAACCCAAGACAAATTGAGGCAATGGGAAACCAACAAGGTCAAACTATGTGAAAGCCAACAGGACTCTAAGTGAAAGCCATGAATATCACCGTTAATGCGTTTCAATGTGCTCTATGTGAAAGCCAACAGGACTCTCATCCCCACTTATTTTTTGAATGTGCTTTCTCTTCGAAGGTTTGGCAGCTTGTTTGTCATCTTGCTGACTTGGATCAAGTTCCACCTCGTTTGCAGGATATCATGTTGGTTCTACAGCCCATAGCGCATAAACGTACAGCTAAAAGCGTTATTGGTCGGCTATTATTGGCAGCTACTTCATATTTCATTTGGATGGAGGTGGGAATATCGCCTTTTCAGAGGTTAGAGAAACGGGGAGATTTAGTGGACATGGTTATGATTACCGTGAGGTTAAAGCTTCTTACACTACGGTTCAAGAATAAGTTGAAAGTTGCTGAGCTCCTTTCTCGTTGGAAGATTCCGAGTAACTTTAGACTTTATGGGTAATTTGCTTTTTGTGTTCTGGTTGTACGCTTATAGCTAGGTTTGCACGTTTTGTGGCATGTTACATCGTGATGGTAGTTTCAAGCTTCGGCTTGAGGTTAATGTGGTACTCAGCCACATTTCATTTGTTGTAAAAAAAACTTAAACGTCTTGTGGATTATTCAAAATTTACCGGGGTAACCTTTACAAAAAAAAAAGATTTTGTTAATCATTATAAGAGAAAAATAAATTTGTCAGTTTAAATGTTAAATATATGCCACCGTTCCTACTATCACTCTTTGAATTTGTAAATCTTTATTGCTCATATAGGAAGAAGCAAGTCGGAAAGGAATTCTCCAACGAGTGACTAAAAATGGGAAGATGGTAGAAGTTGATGTAATTTGCACGAAGGGAAATGGCTAAAAGAAGAGAATGCACAAAGTAAGATGAAATTGAGACGATAGAAATGTTTTACCCAAATTCGCATCTGGAATGACTTGTTTATCAAGACTGATATTAGCTTATTTTGCTATAGGTTGTAGTAACACTTGTTTAGTACCTTCTGCTCTGTTTGTGGTTATCCATAGGCGATTTCAGAAATATTTTATTTTCTTTGCAACATATTAATGCATTCTGTTACTCATTTATATGGTATGCAGGCATGCAGCATAATCACTTCATATAGCATTCTGTTACTCATTTTATTTACTTGCCAACATATCTAACTGCAGGATGGGATTTAAAAAGAGTTTTTTCAATGTATATTCAGAATTTTCATCATTTATAATATACAAGCGTTCATTTGAGAAGACTAATTTTTGTGAGAAGGAAAGAAGAGATCCTAACCCTCTATCTAACCCTCCTTTTTTAGATCTAATGGCTTAGATTAAATTATAATTTACACTAACTTTACACTAAACAAAAACGGAGGGTCTTTTATGTAATTTTTCGTCCAAAATGATAAGGGGTCTAAGTGAACTTCTTTCATTTCTTACGGTCCACTAAATATTCCAACTCCATTTCTCTCTCTCCTCTTATCTGAACACACACAAACACACACATACTTCTGATGATTTCCCCATCACAGTGTTCATCACCATCACCACGTAACAGCACAATCTTCACCACCAAACGCCATTGTTGAGACCGATAACCACCATTCACCATTAAAACCCTAAAAAATCACTATCGATCCTTACTAACATAAAATTCGATCGATCTGAGTGAAGAAGAAGAGGAAGCAAGCTGAGATTAACTAAGAAGACTAGCTTTTCAAATCAGATTTCACAAAAATTTCAAGTAACTGTTTTTTTTGGATAAAATTTAACTGTAGAATTTGAAATTATTATGCATTTGAAGTAATTATCATAAATATGCCACATGTGAAAGTATAGATTAGCATTTACGTCTTGATTGTTATAAGCGACTTAATTAGTTTGCGTAAAGTAGTATATAGCAGAGATTAAGTTTATTAAGAGTATCTTTGCGCGTGAAAAGTTTAGTAAAAGCATCTTCGCGCGTGAAATTATAGGAGATATTTTTCTTCACACGTGAAACTATAGGAGACATTTTTCTTCACACGTGAAGACATAGGAGATATTTTCCTTCACTCGTGAAAATATAAGAGATATTTTTCTTCACTCGTGAAAATATAAGAGATATTTTCTTCACACGTGAAAATATGAGATATCTTTCTTCACTCGTGAAAAGTTTACTAATAGTAATACTGAAAATCCAACTGATATTTATGCTTATATCTCCGTGCAAGATACCAAAAACAAACTGAATAAGCCAAACAAAGATCTAGCTAGGGCAGATTTTGAACTGTAATTTGACCAAATCTCGCCTTGTTCGTGGAGTAATATTGTCAGAGGTGTGTACCTTACTATTAATATGCCTTAATCAGGTCAAAGTTGATTACATTATTTTTATATAAGGTGCGTATGTTTTTAAAATATCATAGACTAGAAAACCAGAATACATAACCATCTCTTCAAATGGAAAGTATTTTGGCATACATGGAAAACGCAAGCTTCGTGTATGGGAAGTACCTTCAAAAGATCTGAAAAATGTTAGTAATTAGAAGTTAAAACTCTTGCATACTAATAAGCTGCTTTCATCCATCCAATAGGATTGTAGCAGCTGGCGGTGTCACTGGGAGAATTATGATTTGGAGAGGTTTTGGCGATCTAACATTTGCTGGTGACAATGGACTGCTGAAGAAAGAGGATGAAAAACCTGGTGTCAAAGGTGACGGTGATGTTGATTCTCATACCACCTGGCATTGGCATTTTGCAGAAGTGAAGTTCTTGTTATTTTCGTCTGATGGAGCTTATCTGTATTATGGTAAGAAAACATTTCAGATTTTTAAGCGTTTGAATTTTTGCCTTGTAATTTTTTAATGGTTAGATTCTTATTTTATTATGTAACCCGTTTTATCTATTCACTCATGTAGCTGGAAAAGGAGGAGTCCTTGTAGTATGGAAGCTTGATACCGGCAAGAAGTTCTTACCGGGAATAGGGACTCCAATTCTTAGGTTTGTGAACTCTCCCAAATCCTTCCTCACTTTCATCTGTAAGACTATAATCTTTTTTTGCATAGAACGTATGAAACAAAACTAGTAATGTTCTATGAACTATGTCTTACTGATATTCCTTCAGATATCTTGTGCATATAATCAAATTCATTATTTAAAAATGCCATCAATGGAAATCTTACAATCAATTTCAGAGATTAAGGTTACCTTCAATAAAGTTTTTCTATGTTTCCTTTCGTATAAAAGGGTTAAAGGATTTACTAGCTCATTTTCTTCTGTTTAATCAGCTTTCTTCTCCCGTCCTAAAGGCATAAAGAGGCTCATGTATGGATTTTTTATTTTGACCATTCTGCTAGTTTGGTTCCATGTTCGCACAGAAAACTATTGTATTCAGTTCTATAGCTTGCTTGATAATCGCAAGATTTCAGAGGTACACAAGCTATAACCCCATGTTTACAACTGGCACTTTCTGCACCATAGTCACTTTTTTTTATTTAATGTGCCAAATGTTCATAAAACCAAAACTCCCCCATTTTTTTGAGGATTGCAACTTGTATGCTGAAGTGTCTTGTCTTCAAGCATAACTTCCTTGGATTTCATGCTCTAGTTGACTCAGAAACAACACCCTCTTCTGAGGAAAATCTGTTACTATAGATTTCAATAGTTTCTGAATGTTTAATAAAATCTGAACTTCTCAATTGTTATGTTGTCTTATAAATTTTTCATTAAAATGTAATCTTAGTCTTGTTAAATATCCATTCAAGGTCTGTGAAAGAGAACAATGTTTTATTGCCACAAATTATTCATAGTAGCTGAAAAAAAATTGTTCTCTGATTGCAGGTTCAGGTCTGTGAAAGAAATCATCAACCAAGTGACGATGTCACGGTATACCATCTTTTTTTTCTTCCTAAGAAGCTATCTGTTTTATATTTTCAAACAGCAAATTGAAATTTGACATGGAAGCTCAATACTCTCTTTGTTCGTAATTAGTTTGCTATTTTGGTTGTGAAAGAAAAGTTATTGGCATTGATAGTGAAATTATACTTCCTTTTAATAAATCTCCACTTTGGACGGCTTAAGTGGCCGCCTGGACGTTAATCGCCTCCTCTCCCCGTTTGCAAATTAAGGCCACTTAATAGGCTACCTAGGTTTTAAGCATCCTCTGCATTTTAGATTAGCAACCAGGAGTTTTTCTAAACTTATGTTCCTGAACTCAGTTCCTGCTTTGATTAGAGAAGTAATTGTATAAACTCTAGTCGTCATATGTCTACATAATCTAAAGATAATTATGCTGTACTCTAAATGAACCACTTATTGTTTTGTTCAAATGCATGCTTAATCTCGTCGCTTATGTGATTACATTGCTAGAAGGTTACTCAAATGTGTAGCTTTGCATAACAATTATGAGGGTCTATTTCAGCATTTTGATTGGAGGGTCTATTTTAGCATTTTGTTTGGTTCATTTTTTTTTATTCTTGCAAGTATGTTGGAATTAAACTAGCTTTTCTCAAGCTTTTGCAGAAAAACAATGTAACAACAGGAAGAAATAAGGCAAATGCTTGGTTTTTTTCTATTAACTATAATTTTGAAAGATGACTTCAACATACATATTGCCTCAGCATTTAAAGGAAAACTTTCCAGAAAATAAGGAAAAACTAACTCCACTTAGCCTAAGACTCGGTTGTTTCAAACCCACATGGTTTGATTTATTCAACACCACTAAATGAGAAAAACGTGCAATAACTAATTAATTACTTCTGAATTATTTCATCATTTTCCCTCTTAATTCAGAAGTTCACTTTCTTGATTCCAATCAGACTTCTCATCTCTTCGTGCTTCACTCTTGCCAGTGCCTTAGTTAGAATGTCTGCCTTCTGTTTCTTACCACAAACATGACTAAGTGTGATTTCTCCATTTTCAACACACTCTCTAATGAAATGATATCGGATATCGATATGTTTGCTACGCCCATGGAACACAGGATTTTTCATTAATTCTAAGGCTGATTGATTATCAACAAATAAAGTAACAGGTGGTACTCTTTGCTTCGTTATCTCAGTGAGAAGACGTCGCAGCCAGATGCCCTGACATGCTGCCATAGTTGCAGCTATAAACTCTGCTTCACATGACGATAGTGCTACAACTCGCTGCTTTTGAGATGCCCAAGTGACCAGATTTCCATTCACATAAAACGCCATTCCACCTGTGCTCTTTCTATCATTTACATCATTAGCTAGATCACTGTCTGAGTAGCCAGTGATGGTGACTTTACTTTCTCATCTTGTGTAAAGTAGACCATGATCAAGAGTGCCCTTTACATACCTTAGGATGCCCTTTACTGCTTGCAAATGTTGTTCAGTTGGCTTCTCCATGAATCGACTAAACACTCCCACAGCAAATGAAATGTCAGGACGAGTGTGAGTCAAATACCTCAATCCTCCGACTATACTCCTGTACTCAGTGGGATTTATCAACTCTCCTTCACCATCTTTGGTCAGCTTCAATTTATGTTCCATTGGCCTTTTGCTAGGATTGCACTTTATCATACGAGTCTTTGTCAAGATACTTCTGGCATAGGCTTCTTGCTTCAGTGTTATGCCTGTTTCTTGTTGATTCACTTCAATCCCCAAATAGTAAGATAGAAGTCCAAGATCACTCATCTCGAACTTGGCCTTCATGTCTCTCTTGAAATCCTGAATACTCTTGTGACAGCTCCCAGTCACTATTAGATCATCTACATACACCCCAATGATCAAGACATCGTCATCCTTTTTCTTCGTGTAAACAGAATACTCTTGAGCACATCTCACGAACCCCAAACTCTTCAAGTATTTGTCTAAACAAGCATTCCACGCCCTTGGTGCTTGTTTTAGACCGTACAAGGCTTTTGAAAGTTTGTACACTTTGTTGGCTTCCCCCTTTTTTATGTACCCTTCAGGCTGCGATTCATATACTTCTTCTTCTAGAGTTCCGTTTAGGAAAGCCGATTTCACGTCAAGGTGATGTACACGCCATCCATTAGAGCCTGCGAGAGCTAGAATGACGCGTACCGTTTCGATCCTTGCTACCGGTGCGAAAACTTCGTTATAGTCAACTCCCCGTTTCTGAACATACCCCTTTACCACAACTCTGGCCTTATATTTCGAAGTCTTTCTACTTGGGTCTCGTTTCACCTTGTATACCCATTTTAAGTCTATAGCTTTGCGATTTTTAGGGAGATCGACCAAGGTCCAGGTTTTGTTCTTTTCAATTGATGATAATTCGGCATCCATAGCTTCGACCCACTCTCTTTTCTTGCTTGCTTCCGTATAAGAGACTGGTTCTTCATCATTGCGAATCATCATCAACTCATCAATTTCTTCAGTTTCGTCGTACAGATCTGTGAGCAAACGGTAACGTTTTGGGGCGCCACCGCCTGTAGAACTTGAGGCGGTGCTGGGAGAATTGATCGTTACATTTGGTGTGACTGGTGAGGCGGGTGAAACTGGTGGGTTAATGGGCTCCGGTCCTTGTTCGGTCCAGTCACTATCACTTTGGGATGCAATCTGATCTGATTGCGGTGAGTCGGGCTCCGGCTCAAAATCATCATCATAAAATTCATCCGTATTGAACCCTTCGATTGTGAAGCTCATACCTGGAGTTGCCTTCACCTTCGTGCTTTTCTCCCATCCCCAAACTTGGTCTTCTTCGAAAATTACATCTCTGCTCACGTACAATTTCCCGGTGTCCGGGTCTAGTAATCGATAGGCTTTTGACCCCTTCTCGATTCCTAGATGCACCAATTTCATGCTTCTATTGTCTAGCTTTTTAAGGTGACTTTGTACAATTCTCATGTGCGCAACACACCCAAACACCCTGAGATGTCCAAGGTGTGCCTTCCTTCCAGTCCACATCTCGTATGGAGTCGAATCTTTCAGAGCTTTAGAGGTGACCCTATTAAGGACATAGACAGCATGATTTACAGCTTCTCCCCACAAGACATCCGGCATACACATAGTCTTCAAATTGCTTCTCACCATTTCAACCACTGTTCGATTCCGCCTCTCCACTACTCCGTTTTGCTGTGGAGAGTATGGTGAAGTGTAATGCCTCTCCAGCCCTGTTTCGTTACAGTATGAGGTGAATTGGTTCGACAGAAACTCACCACCACGATCAGTTCTAAACAATTTCATCTTCTCTCCTGTTTCAACTTCTACCAAACCTCTGAAATTCTTAAAGACTTGAAAGGCTTCATCTTTTGACTTTAGCAAATAAACCCACATCACTCTGCTATAATCATCAACTAATAACATAAAATACCTGTTACCTGATGGTGTAGGAGGCGATATCGGACCACATAAATCACCATGAATTAGCTCAAGCCTCTTGGTTGCTCTGTAATTCGTGTGGGCAGGAAAAGAGTGTCTCATTTGTTTTCCCACCAAACACCCTTCACATGGCTGTGTGGGAACATATAGCTTTGGCATTCCTTCAACCATATTCTTGTCAGACATGGTCTTAAGTGCACCAAAGTTCAAGTGACCTAACCTCGCGTGCCATAGCCACGTTGGATCAGATATTTGGGCAATTAAGCACGTTGATCGAACCTCCTCCAACTCGATTTTATAGAGACGATTTGGGGATCTCTGAACCTTCATCAACAGTCTTCCTGTCTTGTCACGAACCCATAGAAACGGCTCCTTAATTTTGATTTCATCGCCACACTCTGATAATTGCCCGAGACTTATGATGTTGCTGCACAAATCAGGTATGTAGTACACTTCTTGAAGCTTTCGATGTTCCCCATTCTTGCACTGAAACACTATTGTCCCTTTTCCTTCAATTCTAACTTTGGTTTCGTTTCCAAACTTTACATACCCTTGAACTGTTTCGTTCAAATCACGAAACTTTTCTTTATCTCCAGTCATGTGGTTGCTTGCTCCTGTGTCGAGATACCACAGTTTTGACTGGTCCACAACGCCATTCCCCGTCTTTAACCTGGGATTAACATTTTCTTCATTCAGGAAGACTTCACCTTTATCTTCGAGAGCTGACAGTAAAAGTGCAGGTTCGTTCTCTTCTCGAATTAGGTTGTTCTCATGACTTCTTTCTCGTCTTGGATTTGTGCATTCTGCTGCATAGTGACCATATTCCTGACAATTGTAGCATTGAATTTTGCTTTTGTCTTGACTACTTGATGAGCCACGTCCTCCATCTTTATGGTAGTGTGATCCTCCTCTTCCACGAGTCCCACGACCACCATTACTTCTACCTCTTCCTCTGCCTTGTTCTCGGGATCCTCTAAACCCTCCTCAATTCGATTTAGATTTGGATTCTCCCTCTGTCTTCTTCTTGTATCTCTCTGACCATTCTTGGTGAGTTAAGAGAAGCCTTCTTTCATCACTATCGCCATACCCCTTCATTCTTTCTTCGTGGGCCTTCAATCTTCCAATGACCTCTTCCACTGTCATATTATCTAAATCCCCAAATTGCTCAAGTGTTGAAGCAATTTGAAGAAATTTGGTCGATACAGCCCTGAGTAGCTTCTTCACCACATAGGACTCATCTACACTGTCGCCGAGAGTGAGCATGGTACTCACGATGTTGGTCACCTTCGCGGCAAATTCATCAACACCTTCTGTCTCCTTCATGTTCATGGCTTCAAATTCAGCTTTCAAGGTCTGAATTCTTGCAGTCTTCACTCTGTCTGCCCCTATGAACATCGTCTTTAGAGCTTCCCATGCTTCTTTGGCTATTTTCTTTTCAGCCAACGACAGAAGTAAGTCTTCCGGTATCCCTTGATAGATGGCCGCCAACGCCATCTTATCCTTCTTCACCTCCACAACGGTGTTTGATGTTCTAGGCTCCACTGCATCCCAAACCCCTTGGGCTTGCATGAATACGCGCATCTTGATCGCCCAAGCCGCATAATTGTTTCTTGATAGCATCGGATAGTGAAGTGAGATTTGCCCGTCTTTTTCACCATTGCCATTGTTTCCTGTCATCTCTTCACGAGATTGGTACTTGGGCATGCACCAGGTTGTGCTCTTGATACCAAATGTTGGAATTAAATTAGCTTTTCTCAAGCTTTTGCAGAAAAACAATGTAACAACAGGAAGAAATAAGGCAAATGCTTGGTTTTTTCTATTAACTATAATTTTGGAAGATAACTTCAACATACATATTGCCTCAGCATTTAAAGGAAAACTTGCCAGAAAATAAGGAAAAACTAACTCCACTTAGCCTAAGACTCGGTTGTTTCAAACCCACATGGTTTGATTTATTCAACACCACTAAATGAGAAAAACATGCAATAACTAATTAATTACTTCTGAATTATTTCATCATCATTTTCTTTTAGCAATGGGAGGTATGCACAACAGTTTTGTTATATGACAATAGATAACATTAGCCTGTCGTGAAAGAAATTGAACTAAATTATCTGACATAAGACACTTTTTTACCAGCATTGGTAACTTTTTCTTTGCAGGTGCACGTATATTCTTTCAGTCTCTCGATGCTGCAATATTTTTGTTTTTACGAGTTTTCCAGATTCCCACAGAAAGTTTAGTCCTCCTAGTAATATCCACCAATGATCGCCTTACTTTGGGGTGTGAATTATGGGTAAGGTGAACAACTTATATTATCATGAATTAGTATCCTGTTGTTTAGCAAAGATATAGGATCACTATATGTCAGTAGAAGTAATCTTTTTACGTGCTATTTTTCTTCTGAAGTTTTGGATGGAACGATAATACGTGGTCAGAATGAGATATCTCATCACACTAGTGGATCATTGCAACTTATAGATAAGGTATAACCTGTATTTTTTGACTCATTTCTTGTATGTAAATTGTAAAATAAATGTTCTTAAGAGTATTCCATCTTATATACAGGTAAATTCATCTGCTTTACCTTCAATGATAAAGCGTGTTTTCTACATGTAGAGTGAAGGAAGCAATTTATTGCACGAGGTGATTCCTTTTTAGTTGTTTTTGCCTTCACATTAGTATACAGCTATGCATAAAAAAAGTTAAAGTTTGAGCCACTCATCATTGCAAGTCTATTTCTGCCCCTTTTTGCAGGTTTTCCCAAACGTTAATCCATCTGTTCTAGAACAGTTGAGAAATGTGGATTGCATTATATATGGTATGGGATCCCTTTTTACTTCCATCTGCCCCTCTATGTACTAAACTGTTTATTTATAGTATAAACTTTTCTAGTATGATTTACATCATATTAATTGCTTGCAGATTCTTAGAAGGACAAACGAGTCATTTTCTTTTAGCAATGGGAGGTATGCGTAATAGTTTT
>BQNB010025876.1:17369-59175 GCA_026074375.1 Tanacetum coccineum
ATTGCAATATATTCTTTATTGGGTCCAAGCGAGTACTGAATAGCTTCAAACTTTTCTGCTTTACACCTTCTTTTGTTAGGTTGCTCATCAATAGAATTGAATGTATTGCTATATTTACACTTTGTCTGACTTTGTTCATCTTCTTTTTTGGTGTCGCTCTTTCTATGTGTAATCAGATAAGGTTTGAAGAACGAGTCAGTAGTTGTATTGTTACTTCTTAGGATGCTTTACTCTATTCGTCTCTTATTCCAATTCTCATTTATCCAAGCATGGAATAATAATTTCTTAGTACTTCTATCCATTTTCATGTATTTATCAAATGACGAATTTACTCGCGATATGAATTCCAGTGGATAAATTCCCCAGTTGTCTCCTTCATCCAATATTTCATCTTCTCCATCGTACGATTCGGGATAAAATTTACAAAAAAATTTCTCAATAAGTTCTTCCCAAATGGTGATTTTTCCTTCCCCTTTGTTTATCCACCATTGTTTTGCCTCATCAGCCAGCGAGAGAGGAAAGATTTTTATTCGTAGTTGATGGGAATCCACACCATGAATGTAGATCGAATCAATCATTTTAAGTACCATATGAATGTGGTTTATCACGTCTTCGTCAATCCATCCATGGTATGCATTCACTTGCAATTCTTCCAAAAATTCCTTGCTGAGTTTAATGTTAATATAGTTACTGGTGATATAAAGATTTGATTCAGTCTAAACCTTTTTCATGTATTTTTTTGAAATTAGTTATGTCATGACTTCTTATGGTTTGTTCTTTAGTCTACTAGCTCTGATAAGTATTATCTGTAACAAAGGTAAACATATCAGCAGGATTTGCTCTAAAGAAAGAGAGAAAATTTTTTAGCACGTAAATCAAATATAGAAACTTCTGATTCTGTTTCAGATGATTGATACGCCGTATTCAATAGAAGTGAATACGCCGTATTAATTGTTTGAATGAATACGATGTATTGGACAGAAAGTCGGATACTCCTATCCAATGGAAATGGATACGCCGTATCGGTTTATCTACCAGAACAGTGTATTATGAAAACAATTAAATTAAACACACAATTATACAAACAATTATACTAACAAATAAACAAAATATACAGAATATATAAGAATATACAATAATATAATTTAACACTACTCCTAAAGGTTAGATCTAATCTAAAAACCAAAATATAAAATAAAAATCAAGATTAATTTTTCATTCCCCGGCAACGGCGCCAAAAACTTGATGTGTTGTTGTGTGGTGTTTATTTATGATAGTTCAAGTTTTAAATTTATATTTTGCCGACTTAAGCAAAAACAACACTTTAACAAGTAGTGTACCCGGTCGGTGGTAGATTCATGGTAGGTAGGGTGTCGAACACTTGAAGCGAGGTTAAATCTCTCAATTTATTTATAACTTGGTTGTCTAATCTAAGTTAATTCTAATATAAGTCAAACCTATGCTAATCTTATGTTAATTCTAATCCTAATTCTAACAGGTAAAATAGGGGTTTCGGCCTGAGAGACTAGCACGGGTTTGGTTGGTGACTACAATGAATTCAAGACACTTTAACCCATACAAGTGAATTAACAAAAGATAAAAGAGCGGTCGAGCCTTATGATAGAAAATTGTATTAGCTATTACTAATCCTATTAGAAGTTGGTTTGTTTATTTGGTGCAATGATTACTTATCTCAAAGAGGCATATCATTCTTAGGAATAGGCGGGACTTCATTCCTAAAGAACTATACACATTAATCTTCTGTCATAATTAAAACATCCTGCATGAAAGCATCCTTATTTTGCTGATTGTATCTATCTTAGGGTTTAGGCATTGCGTGATTTGTTAAACCCTAGCTCAAAGAGACTTTACCCACCTTAATGTTTAACAACTCTTTATACTACTAGTGATCCTCTTGCCAACTATCGATGGGAATCAGAACAATACTTGTTATTTATTAGATTCATACTACTAAGTCAACATGTTCAATAAACAATTGGCAATATCCAATTAACTAGTCAAGCCCGAAGCGTATCCTAGACACAGACTTAGAAAGAAAATATTTATGATCCTATGATTCTAGATGTATAAATTACTATATGAAGGGCTATCCTGGACTCTTAGGCTACGCCCAAACAACACCGAAGTTGCAGCGCATTAAATATGTAGGACTAGACCTAGTTGAATTATAGGTCGCATACTTAAGCATGTAAACTAGTTTATTTTTGATATATTAATAAAAAGCATTTCAACGATTAACTTAAGCAAAGAACCAAATATTCAAATCTTAATATAATGGCTAATACCCTCAAACATCATAATTAATTACAAGTACGTAATTGTTTTGGCCAAGGTTAACTAACGTGTTAACGAATGACTACCAAAAAACTAATGATTGCAATAGTATAAGAAATTACACATTGTCTTCTATGGATTGGAATGTGTTACAAGACCTTTTCTGCTCTTCTTCTCTTCTAAAAATCGACTTTTGTGGTTTAGGTTTCAAGAATATGATTTAGCACACATAAAACTCATTTTTGAGTTTTCTATTTATACTGTTTGGAAGTCTGTCGATACGAGTACTCATGGTTAGATATGGCGTATTGGGTTTCTTAGAGTAGGGGACTACTGCTTGATATCTTCCAGGAATCATTATCTTGATATATTTCTAATACAGCGTATTGGTCTTCACTGGATACGGGGTATTTAGCTTGTTTCCTTCGTGGTCTTTGGTGAGTGCAGGCACGGATACGCCGTATCTTCCTTGATGGATATGGCGTATTGGTCTTTAGAATAGTAATCCTTAAATATCTTTGTTTAAGCTCCAAAATGTGCGCCTTTTGCTAATATTCAACATGTACTCCATAATTACTGCAATTCTCAAATAGAAACGATTAAGTAGCAATTCTTTGCAATAATTATACAAAATGGGTTAAATACATGAGATAAATGATGCTATAAAATAGACGTTCTTTGATGTTATCAACACCGTATCCATTAAGGAAGATACGGCGTATCTGTACCTGCACTTCAAAATAAACCATGAAGAATCAAAGTCCAATACGCCGTATTCAGGAGAACTATATACGTCGTATTCAAGATATAGTAAAAAAATATTCTGGAAGATATTAAACGTCGTCCCTACTCTAAGAAATCCCCGATACATCGTACCTAACTCTCTCGATACGTCGTATCGACCAAATTTCAGACACTATAAATAGAAGACCTAAAAATAGGTTTTTAGTGTACTTGATCATATTTTCGATACCTTAACCACAAAAGACTATTTTCAGAAGACAAAAAGAGCAGAAGAGGTCAAGCAAAGCTATTTGTTCCATAGGAAACACCTTGTAATCTCTTTTACTCTAGTAATCGTTTGATTTTTGGTATCATTTGTTTAATTCGGTTAGTTTACATTGGTTGAATTATTACTTTTGTATTGCTTACAATGATTAAGGGCTAATACCCTAGGTATCAGCCATGATTATGAAGATTTGAATTTTTGGTTTGTTTATATTGAATGCTTAAATCATCATTGATTGCTTGTTTATGTTTATCAATTCATACTTGTTTACGTGCTTTTGTATGCGACCTATCATTCAACTAGATCTAGTGATACCGACCAAGTTAGCTAGATGCCGGGATGGCTCTTCATATAGTGATTTATATATCTAGAACAATAGGATCACAATTAATGCCCTATCTTTACCTTTGGGATATGTGAACAAGTTGGACTAGCACAGCATGACCTAGGATATACAAATAACTACTTTGATTCCTTTGGTAAAGCCTTGGACAGTGAACTACTAATAATGATAAATTGCATTAAACATCAGTGGTGTAAAGTCTCTATGAGCTATTGGATTAATAAACAACACCATTAATTAATCACCTAATATTAGATAATAATTCACACATAGGATGTTTTAAATAATGTCGGATGAAGGTTTAATTAGTGACAAGAAAATCTCCATGTCCTAGGTTTTTAGAAGAAGTCCTTGCCCTTAAATCATGGGAATGATAAGCCAGCCTTCAAGATAAGCACACATTGCCACTAAATAAACAGCTAACGTTTTAATTAGAATAATAATGGTTAATACATTTTTCTATTATTTGGCTCGACCAACCGCTCTACAATCTTTTTTGTCTATCTGCTTACGTGTGCTATTGTGTTTTAAATTGATCAAAGTTACCACAAAACATGTGCCAGTCTCTTAGACTGAAAACCCCCTATCCATTAGAATTATGACTAACATAGGTTTAGCATAAGTTTAACATAGATTAGAACTAACATAATTTAAATTAACCTAGTTTAGTTAACCAAAATATTGATAGAATAAAAGATTTTGTGCTGGCTCTTCCTGATCGACACCCTACTTACCAACGAAAATACATCTAATCGGGTACACTGCCCGTTAAAGTGTTGTTTTAGGTAAAGTCGACAAAATATAAATGTAAAACTTAAATAAAATAACTACCTATAAGACGACACAAAATCAAGTTTTTGGCGTCGTTGCCAGGGAGTGAAATTGTAAATCTTTACTTTTATTTAATATTTTGGTTTTTAACATTAGATTAACTTAACCCCTAGAATTAGTGTAAATTAGATTAGTTTAGTTTTCTGTGTGTTTCCTTCCTTATTTGTTTTTCCGTATTTGTTTTTATTTTTGTGTTACGATTTTAGTCAGGTTTATGATGGACGATCCAAACATCACTATGGAGGAATACATCAAACTCCAAGCTGAAAAGTCTCAAAGATGTGGACGGATGTTTAACTTGGAAACTGCTACATACGGTAAGTCTTATTGTGATGATCTTGATTTTTCACAGATTTTGAAGCAGATTACCCAGCTATCATCTACAATGATGCATTGACTTCAAATGAGAACGTTCCTTCCAAACCACCTGTAAGTATTTACAATGATGCATTGACATTGATTTTAGTATATCATTTTCTGATTCAGATGACGAAGATTATACTTTTATATGCAACAAGAATTTGTTTTCTTATAAATTAATTCCTGTCAATGATTTGAAACCGGAACCAGTAAATGACAATGTTGAAATCAATACTAAATTTTGTTCAAAAAACATTGATATCAAACCAATGGATAATGTTTTTTGCATAAGCCATGACATCACTTCCATTGAATTTGATAAAAACATAGAGACAAATCACGACGATGAAAGAAAACCATCAAAAACAAGTAAATTCATTCTGATCGTCAAAGTGATAAGTCGGATATGTTTTCACGAGGGGAAGGCATTGATTTTCATAATTAAAAATCTCTATGTGCTGTTTGGCATTCCCTTCGACCCCAAGCGGTTTTATAAGGATGGTGTTTACATGATGAAATTACGGAAGCCAGGGTACGTTTTTCTTTACTTTGTTAAAATTAGGGAAAAATTGGTCTCCAACATTGAATACGGCGTATTGACTGAACACTTATATGCCGTATCACTGTTTTTAACCAAAGATGACTTACACAACAACCTTGCCCAATATGACGTATTGGACAAACCCCAATACGGCGTATCGAGTTTGGGTATAAAAGCCCACTGATATGCTAGATAAAACTTTCACACACACTTTTACTCTCAATTTTTTTTACCGTATTCAAAATCTTGGAGTCCGATTCTAGCTATTGATATTTCATCTCTTTCAAGTACTTATCACAAGGTAATGAACTCGAATCCTATCCTATTTTATTTCTTTTGAAATTTTAGGGTTAGGGTTTGGATTTTGGGGATTTTGTGTTTTGCCTTTAAATGTGTTCCCTATATTGATGGTTTGTTATTACTTAGTAATAATTAGGTATCATTTTACTTAGGGACAAACGGGTAAGAATAGGATATCATTCTTCGTTTTCAATTGCAATATCGATACGGCGTATCCAGTAAAATGGATACGGCGTATCGAGCATTTTTACCCAAAATTTAAACCCAATATGACGTATCCATTCATCTAGATACGTCGTATTGAGCTTTTTGAAAACATAAGCCCTTAATATCCTATACGACGTATTGAATCCCCCATATGACGTATTAAATTATCCATATTAGACCAATACTCCATATCTCCTATACTCTGTATTGAGCCATCTCGATACGGTGTATTGACCCTAGACTCCCAATACTCCGTATTGATGCCCTATGGATACGGAGTATTCCATAAAACCCCATACGGTGTATCAACTTCCCTATACGTCGTATTTGGCCCCAAATCAGAAAGATAAATTTTCGTATGCTTCGTGATGGGTTTGTTTAAATTTGAAAATATGTCTCTTCCACCAAGAGCTCAGAGACAGCAGTACCTTAGGTTTGAGGGTTTAGAGTACACTGATGTAGATATTGCAGATTTTGAGGAGAGATTGGGGAAGATATACGATAGAGGGGTACATCGAGTGCAGGTTTTCGATTTTGGGGGATTGACTGATTTGATGGCCGAGGGATTGAGCAGTAGGATGCTGATGGAGCACAGGGATGCCCAGGGACAGAGTGTGTTTACTAGCTGAGTTTGGAGGTGGCTATTTGAGGTTAGAGGCCCGTTGGTACATGAGCTTATTTTGGAGTTTTTTAGTACATTCAGATTTGGAGAGGCGGTACTTGATCTTGATACAGTTGGGGCGTTACAGTTCTAGTTGGGTTGGGCTAGGCGTCGTATAAGCTGGAGAGAGTTTATTCTAGGTATGGGTCTACATACGATGGAGGAGGTGGAGTCCGTATTCGGTGCATATTGGGCTGAGAGTGCGAGGCAAATCCCTAACAAATGGGATCTGAGTGCTTACTAGAGAGGGATCTCATCTGAGGGGGATTTCCTTGGCATAACCCCGTCTTACACTGCAATCAGAGATCCGATGCTTAGGCTGTGCCATAGGTTGATTACGTGCAGCATTGCTGGGAGGAGTCAGGCACCTAAGAAAGTGACTATGACTGATTTATTTTATCTCAGAGGGATAAATGTCAAGTCGGTCAACATCCCTTAACTTTTGGCTAGGTATTTAAGGAGATTTGCTTCGGGGAGTAAACGTGGGGTGTTGATACTAGGGGACAGTTTGTTGCTCCTCTGGCTAAGCATTTTGGGCTACTTACTGATGAGAGACTCCATGGATTGACAGTTATAGTCTAATACCTCCCTGTGATTGATATGGCCGAGCTGGTACGGCTATAGATTTGCAAGGAGCTTGATGATACTTGGACTTGGGTAGCCCCGGGACCAGAGAGGCAGATGCTATGGTTGGTGCCCCAGAGGTTGCTAAGGGTGCTCCCGATATTGATGAGGGTGCTCAGGCCGTTCCAGCACCTATACAGGCACCCCAGCCACCACCTGGAGCTGGACCAGCTAGGACTTTGCCACAGAAGGTGGCTAGACTGTAGGAGGAGGTACACGTGATACGAGAGGCATTGGGAGAGCAGAGAGAGGTATTGGATAGTATGGCTTGTGATTTCTCTTGATTCACTACATGGACGGTTACTAGTCTCTCGCTGATGATGGATAGGAGCGGGGTTAGGTATACGAGTTATTTCGACTTCCGGATACCCTACCAGAGACGTGTCAGACGTAGGACCGGTGAGGGCAGCACTTCAGCCGTACCACTTGACGAGGACCAGCCAGATCCCTAATCTATCTCCCTTACACTTTTTGATTTCTATCTCTGTTTATTTTATTCATTTCATGATGTATCTAAACTCAAAACATATTATCTTTTGATATATATTATATGATGATTTTGGTTTGTTTGTGTATGATAGAATCAAGCTTGGCAATAAGTTCAGCAACATAGCTCATTGATAGACTACGGACTCAAGCACCAAACCCGTTACAAGAACGAAAGCATAAGAGGAAGAGTGTTAAATAGTGTGAAAAGCTGAAGAAAAAGTCTAACTTAAAGACTTAGCTAAAAAGAAAAGTGCTTCCTCTATCCCGGGAGACAACAAGAAACGGACAACTTTTTAATTTATTTCTAATAGATGTCGTCTTCCAGAACATCAATACGGTATATCCGCTCTCTATAACATAACTTTTCGTATTAAATGTCTAGACGTTATCAGTCCTTTATTTTTGCATATTTAAAACATAATTTTTAGTTTTTTTAATATGTCGTATTCATTATATGATACGGCGTATTCAGCAAAACTGACCCTTATAGATACTTCTTACAAGTTTCTCTATACGGCGTATCCAGGTTTTTAGATACGATGTATTGGTCTCCTGTATAGTTTATTTTTATTTTTTTATTTTTATTATTAACTGTAGGATACCCGAGATTGGATTGCATGGTTTTCTTATATTTTTGCACAGGACCTCGTTGGAAAGAAATCGACAATGTTGGTAAAGTATCTCTATCATCTGGAATCATGTGTGTTGTAGTCATGCTAGAATTCAGACGCATTCACAACACACATTCTTGCTCATAAACTCAACATGGAGAATCTACCGAGCAAATATCAGCGGAGTTTCTCGTTCTAATTCTTTTAATTTCCCGTTTTTAATGTTTTATCTATACAATGAGGACATTGTATAATTTAAGCAGGGGGATGGGAATTAGAACGTTACTTGTCCTATTTTTCACATTAAAATGTTTAAATTAAATTTTTTTCAAGCATACTTTTGTGAAATTATTGGTTACATAACCTGCACACATAACCCTTATTAGATATTGTGAGGATTCAGCCTTATATGTTTCCAAATATTTACCTAAATTCCAAAAAAAATATGAGTGTGCCAGTGATGTTGTAGACTTTAAAACTTGGCTTGGTATATCTATTTGAGACCAAAATAATGAGTACTATGGATTTAGATGGAGTAACTTGTTTAAACTGGTAAATTTTTAAGATTACACCCAAAAATCCTACATATGTTGTGATATTAACTAACTACACTAGTTAGTTAACCCTCGTATAAACCCTTTGTTTACTCTCATTTTAAGAGTAAGATACTCCTAGTCCTAGAAAAACTAGTAGAGTCAATCTTTTAGGATAGCATTAGTCTACCCTGTTAGATTAAGTCCATTTATCAGTTGCTAGATGCTTTAAGTGTAAATATGTATTTCCTGTGTCCTGTGTCATTTTCTATCTCTGGTATGGTTGGGAAATTGCACATCGCAATGGGAATGTAAAAAGTAGTCAAACTCATGTATTTTTACTACCATCACAATTATTGGTACGTCCGAAGAATGAAGAATTATGGAAGAAATTATCCGGAGCTATTATGATCGTGAAGATGGTGAAATTACACCGAGATTCGTAGTTTAGTATGCTTAAAAAACAAAACAAAAATCAAAAAATTGCAACAAAAAAGAGGAGGAAATTATGAAGATAGTCGGTTCACTTAAACTTGAACAGATGATATTATTTGCAGGATCGATTATTCGTTGATACGTATTATGAATCAACGATGTAAAGTTTTGTATAAAATGGTAGATATCGCCACTTGTCTTTTAAAAAGTATGTAAAGTAAGTGATGATTGGGAGTTGACCGTTACAGAAACACCAACTTAGGTTATTTTTTATCTGCGACGAAGACGTTTGTGTAAATATTTATGAATCTTTGTTAATACAAATAAACCAATAAAAACGTCTATTTTATTTTACGATATTTTCACGTTTTGTTGATGACAATAAATAAAATCTACATGAAGGTAAATTACTTTTCTATTTTTAGCATTACATTGATTTATAAGTAAATTGTGCAAACCATTATTTACATCATGTATAACATCATCATTTGTATGTCTCAGATGCCTTGTTAGTTTATTACTATTGGTGAAAGTGAAAAGATCCCTACCCTATATTATTCTTCATCCTAACCCTTGGTTAAACTCAAATGAGGATGTGATTGATCACACATGTCTATTATGTAGTTACGGCCATGTATGTGTGCTTTAGATGCCTTGTTGGTGTGGTACTTTTGGTGAAAGATTGTAGAATGATCAACCCTATGCCTTATTATAAAAACCCATTTTACCTTTATAAACTTGTTACTCCTTAGCTCTAGTGGTGGAGATGTGTATCCTTGCCAAGCCTATGACAGAATACTCGTCATGACCGAGCAATTGAGCGAATTAGTTACATGTTACCACATAGATTAGTTGAGTGATTTGAGTGTTTTCATCTTCCTATTTCGTGAGGTGTTTGGTTGTGTACTTGTAATAGATCAAATAAATGCTTAACGGAAAAATCCTTAGGGATACATTTTCATAAACTTCTAAAGGCTACTTGAGGACAAGTAGGATTTAAGTGGGGGGATATTTGATGACATCAAATAACGTCTATTTTATAGATTCATTTATCTCGTCTTTATTACATTATTTTATATAAGAATTGATACTAATTGATTATATTTATTATTTGTAGTAAATATCGAGTATATGGTGAAAGTTAGTGAAAAGGCACGCATTATGGAGCATAAACGAAGAGTTCAAGAAAGTCCACAAATTCTGACAACCTATACAGCGTATCATTCTAAAAGTATACGCCGTATATAATACTTTGGTCAACAAAGAAGAACAAGCTTGTTTTACCTCCATACGCCGTATTGTAATCACGAAGATACGTCGTATTCGCCGCCGTTATATTTTACATGCACAATATGTCAATATAGATATTAACTCAAAAGAGACGTTTTTAAAAGATATGTTATCATTCATTATTTCATCAGAGTTTTTACAAACAGAGGTCCCAAAATCTACATGAAAACATAAAGTTTGAATGATAACTGTTTTTCCATATTCAAGTTCGTGCCACTCCGTGCCTTAAGATGTTTCAGTTACCTGAGATAAACATGCTAAAAAGGTCAACACAATGGTTGAGTGAAATTCTAGGTTTTTAAATAATTAGTATGAATACAGTCAATCATAAGATGTGGAGTTACGGTTGTTATACCCATAAGTGTAATAATTGCAATGGTAAATTATTATGAAAAAAACCAGTTATTATGCGTCTAGCTTTCATGGCACTCAAACTGACTAGTGTATATATCAATAATGATATATATAAAGATAATGGCCCCCGTGTAGGTAATTGCCATATACCTATGAGTTTCAAATATAGTGCGTTTGGTTACCTATCCGGCTAACACAAACGGGATTCGTCAATCCCAATAGGCCTATTCACAATATTCACGTTCACTCGCAAGTGATTAATGGTCCATGATGGTGGGGGTCTTTTGGCATATAGGGACTTAGCAAACGATGGCAATAATATATCAGATAACAATACATTTTGAAACTCTTGTATTCATGTTATAACATGTATCCCTCTTACGGGTTTATATATAGATGATTTAAAAGTGAGGCTTTGAACCCACCTTAATAGTAGGGGAAATATGATTGATGCAAGGTATATCAAGTGAAAGTAACGGCTTCGTCACGCAACCTGGGGTGATATGTCAAGTCTTAGTGTGATAGTTTATGTTTCAAAACTTCATAAAGTTTAACGTATATCTTTGATTTTTTTAACATTATGGAAAATATTGTATCGCATGTTCGGGTATCATAATCCAGAGGCCTTGTAGTATCGTCTGAGGCAGGCCTGGGCACTTTTAAATCGTTAACCAGGCAAACTCGTCAAAACGGGAAAAATCAAATGGAACCATTTCATATGAAATTCCCTTGTAACGTGATACATTAAGATTTTTAAGTTTCTTCGAAATAATGCGTGATTTATGATACTTAACGATAAATGTGTAGGGTTCTTAATAAAATCGAGTTTGATAATATTAAGATATATTTATTATAATTTATATAAGATTATTATATTTTATATTTTTAAGTTTGCAAAATTAGCAATATATACCCTTGGTTTATAAACTTTTACAACTTTAGTCCTTTATATATAAAGTATATTTAATTTAAACCTTTAACTTTGAAACTTGGCAAAATAGGTCCTTATAGTTATAACTTTAGAATAATGACATTTTCAGCCCCTTTAGTTATAAATTTCAGAAAGTTAAGATATATACCCCTATGCATGGGAAATATTTGCCTAAACAAAGTCCAAAAAGCCATGCAAGCTTATGTTAGGATTTCAAAAAAGATTTTGCAGGATTATAAGGATTATTGAATAAGCAAAAATAAGATGTTCTAACGTAACAAAAGTTTAGAAAAAAGATTCGTTAGCTAGAAAATCAAAACAAGTCATTTTTTGGGTTTTAACTAAAAACACATGGGTTTGAGGATTCAAAGCTTCAAACAAGAGTTCATATATTATATTAAGAGTATTATGAACATTTTAATACAGAATATAAGCTTATGGAATAAGATCTTAGGCTTACTTGAGCTAAAATGGGTCGAAATGGGGTTTTCGAGTTCGTACGCCTAGTAACGACTTCAAGACTTCATTTTTCTTGCTTTTTGGCTTCTATTATGAGCTTAGGGACTTCTCTTGATATTCTATTGCTGCTATGGAAGAGTTAGAATTCTATTTGATGTTATGACATGAGATGTGTGGGATGAATTGAAAGGGTGCTTTGGTTCATGTATTTATAGGGGAAAAAGACCCTTGGTGCCCAAGTTTATGTGATGAAAATATCTAGGGCTAGTCAAGTATGACAAGGAATAGCTATGGTGTGAGTATGCAAGGCTAGAAGCTAGTTTGGAGATGTGGAGAGGGTTTTGGAGGCCACAGCTAAAGAAAGGAGCACAAAGAGGTGATGTAGCAAGCTTGGTGGCCATGGAAAGGAATATAGGTGTTTGTAAGCTACTTGGGTGGCTGCTTGGTGAGTCATTGTGGTGCTTGTTTGGTTGCTTGGTTTAAAAATGGGTAAAAATGACATAAAAAGGGGTGTCGGGTTTGGTTCATTTCGGGTTAGGGTTTTAAAATAGTCAAGGACTTCATGTTGATCCCGGCAAGATTGAAGCAGTTAAGAATTGGCATTCTACTAACCCACAGAAATTCCGTCAAATTCTTAGGACTTGCCGGCTACTACCGGAGATTTATCAAAGGTTTTTCGAAGATTGCAAAGTCTTTGACTGAATTAACCTAGACAAACAAGTAGTATATGTGGGGCGAAGATCAAGAGTCGGCTTTCCAACTGCTAAAACAGAAGCTATGTGAAGCTCCAATCTTAGCATTACCAGAACGAAACGACGATTTTGTCGTTTACTGTGATGCATCCCATCAAGGTCAGGGAGTGGTGTTAATGCAAAGAGAGAAAGTTATTGCATATGCATCCCGACAACTTAAATCTCATGAAGAAAACTATACCACTCATGATCTTGAATTAAGAGCAGTTGTGTTTGTTCTTAAAATTTGGAGACACTACCTATACGGTACAAAATGTACTGTGTTCACTGATCATAAAAGTCTTCTTCATATCCTTGATTAGAAAGAGTTGAACATGAGACAACGTCGTTGGTTAGAATTACTTGCAGATTACGATTGTGAAATTCGCTACCATCCTAAAAAGGCAAATGTTGTAGCAGATGCCTTAAGCTGGAAGGAACGAATCAAACCACTTCGAGTTAGATCATTAGTTATGACCATTCATCTAAACTTACCCTCACAAATTCTTAAAGCTCAAACCGAAGCACTCAAAGGAGAAAACATCTGGCCTAATAACTTACGTGGAATGGATAAAAGCATGTAAATACGTGCCTGATGGGAACTCTTGTATTAGAAACGAAGTTGGTTACCTCTCTTTGGTCAATCTGACGAGGACTTGCTCATGATGGTTCCCTATAAATCAAAATATGCACATTCACCCGGTGGTTCTGACAAGAGTATAGGCTTCTAGAAACTCTATTGGTGGCCTAACATAAAGGCAATCATCGTTGAATATGTTGGCAAATGTTTAACATGTTTTAGAGTTAAGGCAGAATGTCAGAAGCCATCCGGCTTACTGGTACAACCGAAGATTCCTATGTGGAAATGGGAAAAAATCACAATGGATTTCATCACAAAACTACCCAAAACATCAAACGGACATGACACAATCTGGGTCATTGTCGATCGCCTTACTAAATACGCACACTTCATCCCTACCCGAGAGACAGATAGTATGGAAACCCTTACAAGGTTATACATCAAAGAAATAGTCTCCCAGCATGGAGTGCCAATATCTATCATTTCGGATCATGACAGTCTTTTCACATCCAGATTTTGGCAATCATTACAAAGTGCTTTGGGTACTCAATTAGACATGAGTACGACATATCATCCCGAAACCGATGGACAAAGTGAAAGGACCATTCAAACACTCTAAGATATGCTTCGAGCTTGTGTTATAGATTTTTAGATAAGGATGGGAAAGACACTTACCATTGGTAGAATTCTCATACAATAACAGTTACCATGTCAGTATCAAGGCAGCACCATTTGAGGCACTTTATGGTCAAAAGTGCAGATCACCTGTTTGCTGGGCTAAAGTTAAAGATGTTCAACTTACATGACCAGAAATAATCCATGAAACCACTGAAAAGATAGTGCAAATTCGACAACGCTTGCAAGCTACAAGAGACCGGCAGAAAAGTTACGCAATATTAAGACGAAGCCTTTAAGATATTTCAAGTTGGAGATTTTTGTTATGTTGAAAGTATTTCCATCGTAAAAGGTGGTCATCGATTCAGAAAACGATGGATAGTTCTAACCCCGGTACATCTGGACCATTCACAATCCTTTAACAGATTAGCCGTGGCATTTACATCCTAGTGCTTCTGAAGAGCTTAAGTACTGTCCACATATTTCACTTTTCTAATCTAATAAATGCTTATCTGCCAAATCCACTTGTCATTTCTCAATGAAAAAAGCTTCGACTTGATGACAAACTCAACTTTGTAGAAGAACTAGTGGAGATTAAGGATCCAGAAGTCAAGCAACTAAAACAAAGTCGTATTTCTATAATCAAAGTACGATGAAACTCTAAAAGAGGACCAGAATTCACATGGGAATGCGAAGATCAAATTCGTCCCAAGTATTCCTACATCATGTTTTCATCAAACACCACTCCTGCCATCTAACCAAAATTCAGGAGAGATTTCTTTATAGGAAGGAGACTTTAACAACCCGCATTTTTCATCAATGTAAATATCCATTCTATAATAGATGCACTGTAATATCCATCTATTATATATATACCACCTTTTTATTAGGAAATTTATGCTTTATCTCATTATGCAACGTAACTTGCATCTCTAAAGTAAACGAACTAACACAACCTCTACCAATGCCATCTTTATCTATGTTTACATCATGTAAACATCCTAATATGTCAAGTCTATATCTGACAATAATCATATTCACCACAGTATATGTTATGCATTTAACTACTTTTCAAAACGTTTATTTAAAAAACAAGCCTTTTAAACCGTTAACGTTTATATCACAAAACCCTAAATTATATGTAATGTATACATATAATAACTGTACAAGTCTTTAAAGCATGTGTACAAGTAACCATTAATACACAAACATTTGAATATATTTTCCCCTCCTGAATCAAGTTACAACTTTCTAAAGCTCAATGTATAAGACAATAATGCAAAAAAGTCAAATTAGGTCATTTTACCTCCTAAATCACTTTTGTTGGAAACACAAAAAGTGTCGGTCACTTCCAAGTTTTAACAGTCTTAGCTCGTAGTTAGTGTAATGATTAGATTAGTAAACTAGTCCGGCCCAAGGCCCATGGAAGAACCATCACTAGCTATAGGCCGGCCATCAATGCATGTATATAAAGCCCATCTCCTAGCCTTGGAGAGGGGTTGGTTCGTTCCTTTTGTTTACATTCCAGTAATAAACTTTTCATCCATTCATTATCCATTCTTTCTCTCTTAACATCACAAACCCACACTTCATCATCTTGTTCTGGTTTGATCATAAGATTAATGTATCTACGAATTGGTATCAAAAGCCATGGAGTAGGGTATTGTGTTTTTAGTTCGTTTGTGTTTGTCATTGTTGATTGGTTAGTTCAAAACCTTTTACAAAGAGCAAAATTTTGATCTAAAATTTTTTTGGCTTTTTAAAAACCTTTAAAATGTTTTCAATTTTTATTGTTCCTATTGGGTTGTAGTACCCACTAGTTGTACAAGTTTTTTTTGCGAAAAAAAAACATTCAAAAATGTTTATTTTTTGAGTTTTGAAATTTGAGTTTCGTAGTAGTTGGAATCGGAACGGTGAATCCGAACGTTGTGTGGAACCAGAACGGAGTGAATTCGACACGATCGGTGAAACCGAAAACTAGTGAAAGTTTCGAACTAGTGTGAAACCGAACTAGTGAACCGAACAGTGACTCCCGAACGAGGTTTTGTTTAGTTGATCCGAGACGAAAAAGTGACAAACGCAGGAAACTAGAAAAAAAATTGTCAAATTTTAAATAATCACTCAATTTAAATATAGGTTATTTCTTTGACTGTAAAATCCGTGAAACCAAACACTTGTTTCCCGGTTTTGTCAAGAATTGTAAAAATCCCTTGTAATTTCATTTCAAGATCAATAAACATCACATAACCAAACACCAATTCTTTCTACACGATCGATCAATTTGATCTTTTTGATACCATAATGAAGACTCTTGCCGAATTAAGTCACTTGTTTATGGAGGAGACAAACAAACCACCGTAGCTTGAAAAAACTTGTTATGGATTCAGTGAAAAGCAGAATGGGAAATGTATATGATGTATAGACCCATGAGAATACTTCTTGCATCTGTTGAAAAGGACAACTTGTTTGGCCTTCAATCACTGAGGATAGGAGTAACAATGCTTAAGGAATATGTTGAAATGACTCGCCGTGAAGCCATTCAAGCTTGATCTGTGACTCAAAGCAATAAAAATCATTCTCCAAGGCCTTCCAATGAAAATCTATGCTCTTGTGAGTCACATGTGTGGCAAAAAGATCCTTTGGTGAAGATTAACCTGCTAATGCAAAGGAACGTCGTTAACAAAAACTAGAACGAGAGTTGCAAGCTGGTATGATGAATTCGATAAGTTTCACTCACAACAAAGGAGAGACGCTACTGATGTACTACTTGAGAGGTTAAACTTGTTATCACTGATATGAACATCTACAAGATTGCCCTTGGAGCAGTTTATAAGGTCAACATCCAGTTTTAAACACTCTTCCTGATGAAATGGAGCAAATTTGTTATGATTGTTAAATTAGTCAAAGACTTGCACACTACCAATGTTGATCAGCTTCATGCTTACCTGAAACAACATGAAAGACATGCAAATATGAAGTTCGTTTGATGCATGAACGCAACTCCGATCCTCTTGCTTTAGTTTCCATCTCAACAATTAACTCAGGCCAGCTTATCATATCATGCTATACACTCACCCAAAAGTCTCTATCTCAACTTATTTGTTTCACCATTATAGTTTCAAGTTTGTTACCACCTTATCAGACTTCAGTCAATCAACACCTCTTTCAATCACCTATCCATCAAATGAGTACTAAGCCTCAGTTCACCACAACGTGTATTCTCCATAATCATCCATCTCATAATTGGAATGTGCTCCCACAACTTACCAACATCAACAATTTGAATTTTCCCAACCAGACTCCGGTCTAATTGTTCCAGTGTTCCAAAAAGGGGATGATCCAATTGATGCGATCAATCACATGATGTCATTCTTAAATCTTCTGTGTCACTTCCCAATTTCTACTACCAACAATCAGCTAAGGAACTATCGTCAAACCCTCGTCAAACAGAGGCTACCAATACTAATGGAAAAGTAATTGTGCAACCCTGTTCAGGGAGAGAAACTACTTATATGCTAACTGGAACATACGAGAAAATATACACCTGGAGCAAAGTGGAAAAAGCAAAAAAAAAACACAGGGAAACAACGGATTGTTATCTGTTACAACTACAAAGGGGAGGGTCATATTGCCAAGCAGTGTACTAAGCCCAAGAGAAAAAGGGATGAAACATGGATCAATGATAAAGTGTTGCTGGTTCAAGCTCAAGCAAGTGGTTAAGTGTTAACAGAGGAAGAAATAGAATTTTTGGCAAATCCAGGACTTCCTGACACTCAAACCTCTCAGACTGGCATTACCCACAATGCTGCTTATCAAGCCGATGATCTGGATGCCTATGACTCTGATTGTGATGAACTCAACTCAGCCAAGATTGCTCTCATGGCGAATCTTTCCAGGAATGGCTCAAATGCACTCACTGAGGTACACAATTCAGATAATCTGACATATGATTTAATCAATCAAAGTGAGCAGATAATGACGTCTTCTGAACAGTCTAATGATGTGAATCAGACGTTAACAGAAATAACCAGTGATAGCAATATCATTCCTTATTCTCAGTATCTGAGTGAAACACAACAGGAAACTGTCCAGAATTCTAACTCTTCTGCTCAACAAGATGTCCTGATATTATCTATGTTTGAACAATTAAATACCCAAGTGATGCACTGCACCAATGTTAATCTGGAATATAAAAGTGCCAATAAAGCTTTGACTACCGAGCTTGACAGATATAAAGAAGAGGTTAAAGATTTGAAAGAAATGCAAAATGTTGAAAACAGTTTTTCAGGATCAAATGAACAGTATGCCGAGATTGTACGTCTTAAGCAAAATCTTTTTGAACAAGTGCAAGAAAAGGATTCTTTAATGAAAACAGTTTCTGATCTCAAAAATGATTTAAAAATGGAAGAAAACAGAAATATTGATAGAGAAATTGCTTTAGAAAAGAAAATTAAGCAACTTGATAATATCATTTTCAAAAGAGGTCAATCTGCGCAAACTGTTCATATGATGACTAAATCCAAAATTTGTTATGATCATTCCACGAAACAAGCTATCGGTTTTGAAAAACCTTTCTATCTGAAGAAAGCTCGGGAGTCAAAGCCAAAGCTGTATGACGGGAATGCCATTCTTAAAATGGATACTATTGTGGTTCCTGATTCTGATGAGACATTAATGCTTTGTGAAGAGAGTCGTTCAAAAATGATTTTGAAAGAACAAGATCCAATGGTTGTAAAACATAGAGTGAACACTAAACCCATTAATTATGCTGTTCTTAATAACGATTACTACAAACGATTTGTTCGACAATCTGATTTATATAGTGAACATGCCTATTGGAAAGCGACTTCGGTCCCAGCTTTAGACCCATCTCATTCTTCCACAACCGTCATAGTTGAGGTTCCAAAAGAACTTCCTAAAGTAAGTATGGTGAATACTAGCTTGAAAGAGCTTAAACGCTATCTTACTGGCTTTGATCAGGTTGTCAAAGAAAGAACCACTGCCACAGCTATCACTGAGGGCACGTGGGGGTTTGAACATACAAAGGCTTGTTTTCGAGATGAAATCATTCCGTTTATAAAAGAATTAAAAGATATCTTCAATAACTTCAACCAATACTTGGTTGAAGAACTTGCCGATGTCATGGAACAGGCTGTCGAACAACATCGCTTGGAGTCCAGAACTTTCGAAGTTAAAATGAATCAAGTTTTGAGTGAAAATGAACGACTCTTGGCATAAGCCATTGATAATGATATTGTAAAAACTGTTGTGAATTTGTCTGTGAATGATGGTTGTGAAACTGTGAATGAATGTCAAAAGTGTCTCGAACTCAAGACTGAGCTTCTCAACAAAAAGGATTTTGTTGATAAAGAAACTTACGATAAACTTTGTAAGAGTTTTACGACTCTTGAAAAACATTGCATCACTTTGGAAGCTGATTCTCAACTTAATCAAGAAATTTTTCAACAAGAAAACAGTGTTTTAAATCAAAATGCTCCAAGTTTTACTCAGTTGTTTGAATTAAGTGAATTGAGAGCTCAGTCTCAAGCAAAAGACACAGTCATTGTCAAGTTGAAAGAGCAAATTAAGTCCTTAAAAGGAAATGTGGATGATAGTAAAGTCAAAATGGACATGGATGAAATTGAGACTCTTAACATTGAATTGGAACATAGAGTGACAAAACTTGTTGCTGAGAATGAGCATTTGAAACAGACTTATAAGCAACTTTATGACTCGATTAAACCAAAACGTGTTCAATCAAAAGAACAATGTGATGCGTTAATCAAACAAGTCAATATAAAGTCTGGGGAAATTTCTGATTTAAATGCAAAACTTCAGGAACAAGGTTTGGTCATAGCAGCCCTAAAAAATGAGTTAAGGAAACTTAAAGGAAAAGCGTTAGATAAGGAGGCTATTGAGACCCACTCTGTTGATCCAAACGTGTCTAAGGATAATGTGGAACCAATCACGCCCAAATTGTTGAATAAAAGGACTGCTCACTCCTCCTACATTAAGCACACTCAGGAAGAAGCTTTGGTCCTTAGGGATATAGTCGAACATGTAAAAGCGAATTATCCTCAAGATCAGATTCACTTTTAGAGTCTGCCTTTAGGTATTCCAAAGTCATTTCAGATTTGCTTTCATACATAAGTAGATCTTGCCCTAGCATCAACAATTTTGGTCCTCAATTAGTAGAGGTCACACCGAGGAAAAAGGACAAGAAAGTTAGGTTTGCCGAATCACTCACATCCACAGAAAACACAAAACCAGACTCGACTTCAAACATAGTTTCTAACAAGCGTGTGTTGCATTCTACAGGAGTAAGACTTTCTACTAGTGCTAGCGGATCACAGCCTTCAGGCAATACCAGGAATGATAGGATTCTGCAAACACCAAGTTAGAAATTGAAGATTAAAGTATAAGCTCACCTAGGAACTTAAATCTATTTGAATAAAAGGAATGGTATTGTTAAAGTTAATGGATCTGCATCTGTGCAGAATTCTAAGAAACAAGATAATTCTGATTATGTCTGTATTAACAGTGATGATTGCATATCTTCTGATAATGTGTGTGTTTCTAATTCTATGAATGATGTGAAATTTCGTGCTAAACCTAAGAAGAGTAAATCTAAAACGAGTAAATCTAAGAAAGATATTTGGAAACCAACAGGAAAAGTGTTCACTCAGATAGGATATATTTGGAGACCTACCGGTCGGACCTTCACTATTGTAGGAAATGCGTGCCCTTTAACTAGGATTAACCACTAACTATGAAGTGCCCTATCTAGGAAACCAATAGTTTTAGAATCTGAATCACCCAAACCTGTGGTTAAATTGGTATACTCAAGGAAACCTAGGAAGAATAAGAATACTGAGTCCGTTAGCAAAACTAAGGTTATAAAACCAATGTCTGCTAACAAACAGGAACCTAGTAAATCTTGGGGATCCACAAAAACCAATATTCCATCTACTTCTCTTAATGAATGCAGGTTGTCCAAATCGTCCTCTGGTATTTGGACTCCGGTTGCTCGAAGCACATGACCGGAGATCGCTCTCAGCTCACCAATTTCATCAGTAAATTCTTGGGTACAGTCAAATTCGGAAATGATCAAGTTGCAAAGATAATGGGTTATGGAGACTATCAGATTGGGAATGTTACTATTTCAAGGGTTTATTACGTTGAAGGACTTGGGCATAATCTATTTTCTGTGGGACAATTCTGTGATTCCAATCTCGAAGTGGCTTTTCGTCAACACACATGCTTCATTCGCAATCTAGAAGGTGTTGATTTATTGACGGGATCTCGAGGGGATAATCTTTATACACTCTCACTTGGGAATATGATGGCATCCTCTCCCATTTGTCTATTGTCAAAGGCTTCTAAAACCAAGTCTTGGTTATGGCATCGTCGTCTATCTCACTTGAACTTTCTCTGGTGCTATAATCATCTTGCAAGGGACATGGACTTGTCGTGGTATCCTAAGTTAAGTTTGAAAAGGATCACTTATGTTGCATGTGCATTATGGCATAAAGTTTTAAAGAAACCCAAAACCCAAAATTGAGACACCAATCAAGAAAAACTCTTTCTGTTACATTTGGATCTGTGTGGGCCAATGCGTGTCGTAAGTGGTCAATGGAATGAAGTACATCCTCTTTATTGTCGACGGACTACTCTCGATTTACTTGTGTAAAATGTTTGCGATCAAAAGATGATGCTTACTGCTTTTATAATCAACTTTTTGAAGATGATCAATAGTACGGTCTTAAGGAAACCGTTACGTCGCATCAGATCAGATATTGGAAACTGAGTTTGTTAATCAGGGGACATTGCGTGAATATTATGAGAAAGGTTGGGCATCTCTCATGAAAACATCAGTTGCTCGCTCTTCACAGCAAAAACGGTGCTGTTGTTGAAAGACGAAATCGTTACGCTAATTGTAGCAGCCCGCATATGTTTAATTTATGCAAATGCTCCTTTTTTTTGGGCCAAAGCGGTTGCCACAGCATGTTATACCCAAATCGTTCCCCTTGATACGTCTTCGTCTTGCGTTAAAACCATACGAGCTTTTACATGGACTAACCATCCCGATCTATCGTTTCGTCATGTGTGTGGTGCACTCTGCTACCCTCGATATTGATAGAGAGTATTTGGGTATGTTACAACGAAGGTCTGACATTGGTATTTTTATTTGGTATGACCCACGAAGAAAGCATTTCCGGATTTACAACATACGTATCCGACGAATCATTATACCATTACATTTGTTGACCTCTGGTGAGCTTGACCATTGATGCTTATGAACCAGCAGTTCAGGACCCGCACTTCATGTTATGACTCCTGTAACAATCAGTTCAGGACTCGTGCCAAACCCTCCTCCTTCAAACAACCATGTGTACACCTTCGAGATTCTGAGGGGTTTGTGTTTCAAACATTGTTTGACGAGTCCACTTAATCCCAACCTTATGTTGATTTAAAAGCACTGATAGTCACTGCTCCTATTATTGGAAGATAGTTGCACCTGCACATGTGTTATTAACTGGCTCCTTCATCAACTACAGTTGATCAGATGCACATCACCAGTAACTTTTCATACAACACAAGAAATCAAACTACTTTCATTTCTCATAATGTTGATGAAGATAATAAAGATATTGTAGTGCACATATGGGTAATGATTCGTACTTTGGTATACAAATTCCAGAAGTTTCTTCTGATCAATCCCTCACATCATTGTTTTCGATGTTATTCCTACAATGTTCCTCCCGATCACCAAGTTTCTGAAACACCAGTAGCAAATGGACTAGGATCATCCACTTGAGATTTAATCGGTGATTCGACTGACCAGTTTCCACTACGACTAACTCCATGTAAAAGCCTTCTTCTGCTACTCTATGATGCCTTTCTCACACAGTCAAACCTAAGAACTACATAGAGCATTAACATCAAGCATGTTGATTGAAGCTATGCAAGTAGGAACTTCTTGACTTTCGAACGTCTTAAAGGTTGGGAACTTTGTTCCTCCTCATGATCTGATAATAGATTTGTCATTCACTCTTAAGTGGTTCCTATATGGGTATGCTTGATGAGGTTAGGTGGGTATTCTAACGAAAACTAGGCATCGGTGGATCGCTAGTGGTTAATCGGTCAGAAGAGGGAATCGATTTTGAAGAGTCACTTGCTCGGTTGCAAGGTAGAGGGCTATAAGAATTTTTGCTTGCGTTTGATGTCATATGTAACATGGTCGTCTATCAACAAGATGTGAAGACTGCGTTTCTGAATGGTAATCTGCGGGAAGAGGTTTTTTATGTTAGCAAAACCGGACGGATTTGTGGATCCAGACAAAAACTAATACGGTGTACAAGCTTTAAGAAAGCTCTTTATTGGTTGGAAACAAGCTACCACGCGCGTGGTATGATATGTTGTCCGTCATTCCTGATATCAATGACTTCTCCAAAAGGCTCAGTGGATCCTTACTGTGTTCATCCATAGAGAGGCAAGGATACTACTTCTGGTATAAATATATGTCGATGACCTTATCTTTCCTGCATCATAACTATGACTTTATGATCTATTCGCTAAAATCTTCGTGTTCAAAATTCAACGATGTCGATGATGGGTTAAATTCTCATTTTTCTTAGGACGTCAGAGTTCTCAAAGTCCCAGAGATCTTTCATAAACCAATCTAAATATGATCTTGAATCACTAAAGAAATATGGCTTTGAATTTTGTGACCCGGTGGATACTCTCATGGTGGAGAAATCCAAACTGGATGAGGATAATGAAGGGGAAAGTTGTAGATCGTCAACATATCGTGGTTGATTGGCACCCTCCTTTTTTCTTTTAGCCTGTAGACCTGTCCTATAATTTGCTAGCTGCATGTTTGCCCGGTATCTGGCTCGGCCTACAAAAGGCACTTTAAATGCCGGTAAAAAGGATCTTTCGAAAGGAACCCGCTAATCTGGGGACTTTAGTATATCGATGGATTCCTTCCATTGCACTAACAACATTTGCAGAATGCGGATCATGCTGGTTCGTCAAGTTACTTCGCCGTAGCATATCTTGGTAGTAGACAACTTTGGGTGATAGACTTGTGAGCTGGTCGTCTAAAAGGACAGAAAAAGCGTTGCGTTACAGTATGGGATGCTGAATATATTGCCTTTGTCCGGTTGTTGTGCTCATGGCCTTTGGTGAGATCTCAACTTACCGACTATGGCTTTTGGATTAAATAAATTTTCCCTATTGTACTGTGATAAACATAAGCTGCTTTTGCCTTATGTTGCAACAACGTTCAAACATTCCAGATCCAAGGCATATAGACATCAGTTTCATTCATCAGGAGCATGTTGAAAATGGCGTGATCGAAATTTATCTTTGTCAAATACGGTGTATCAATGGCGGACAATCTTCACTAAAGCTCTTGGCCGAGAAGAATAAATTTCTAATCAACAAGCTGGTAGTGTAGAAATTTTACGCCGGAGACTCTGAAAAGGTTGGAGATGACGTTGTCGAATAGTGGTTTAGTTACCTATTCGAATATCCTTTGTATTATATGTATAATATAACTAGAAAAACCCAAAAAATATTTTCTTTTTATATAAATTTTCCAAAACCAAAATACAAAATTAAAAATAGAGAAAATATCAAAAAGTAGTTTTCAATATTGATGTCTTTTGAAACATCGATTAAACATTTCGGCTTAGAAATGTCATTCATCAATGATAGAGCCTGTAAATGACGTCCTTCGAGCAGAAGTTTCTAATGTTTTCAAAACATGCCATATGGCTTGCTATTATTTCAGATAGTAACCCGCTTTTCACATTGAGGAAAACATGTCGTCTAAACTTCAGGAACAAGGTTTGGTCCTAGCAGCCCTAAAAAATGAGTTAAGGAAACTTAAAGGAAAATCTTTAGATAAGGAGTCTATTGAGACCCACTCTGTTGATCCAAAAGTGTCTGAGGATAATATGGAACCAATCATGCCCAAATTGTTGAATAAAAGGGATGTCACTCCTCTTATATTAAGACACACTCAGGAAGAAGCTTTTGGTCCTTAAGGGATTAGTCGAACATATGTAAAAGCGAATTACTCAGATTCACTTTTTAAAGGGGGTCCTGCATGTAGGTATACCAATGTCATTAATGTTTTGCTTTCACACATTAGTAGGGACCTGCCCTGCTATCACAATTTTGTCCTCAATTAGTTGCGGTCACACAAGGAAAAAGGACAAGAAATTTAGGTTTGCCGAATCACTCACATCCACAGAAAACACAAAAACAGACTCGACCTCAAACATAGTTTCTAACAAGCATGTGTTGCATTCTACAGGAGTAAGACTTTCTGTGTGCTAGCGGTTCATCAGCCTTCATGCAATTACCAGGAATGTTTTTAGATTCAGCTATCACCAAGTAGTAATTCGAAGTATTGAGTAGAAGCTCACTATAGGTACGTTAAATATAGTTTTGATTAAAAGGAATTGGTACTGTTAAAGTTAATGGATCTACGTCGCTAATGTTTGCTGAATTCCATGAAAAACATGTAATTCATGCTTATGTCTGTATTAAACGGTGATGATTGCATGTCGTATGATTATTTGTGTGTTTCTAATGTTATGTGATCGTGATTGTCGTGTCTAAAACTAAAAGAAGAGAAAATTAAGAAAGGTAATTGGAAACCTAATTGGAAAAAGTGTTCACTAAAGATTTAGGATATATTTGGAGACCTACCGGTCGGACCTTCACTATTGTAGGAAATGCGTGCCCTTTAACTAGGATTACCACTACTAATGAAGTGCCTTCTAGGAAACCAATAGTTCTAGAATCTGAATCACCCAAACCTGTGGTTAATTTGGTATACTCAAGGAAACCTAGGAAGAATAAGAATACTGAGTCCGTTAGCAAAACTAAGGTTATAAAACCAATGTCTGCTAACAAACAGGAACCCAGTAAATCCTGGGGATCCACAAAAACCAATATTCCATCTACTTCTCTTAATGAATGCAGGTTGTCCAAATCGTCCTCTGGTATTTGGACTCCGGTTGCTCGAAGCACATGACCGGAGATCGCTCTCAGCTCACCAATTTCATCAGTAAATTCTTGGGTACAGTTAAATTCGGAAATGATCAAGTTGCAAAGATAATGGGTTATGGAGACTATCAGATTGGGAATGTTACTATTTCAAGGGTTTATTACGTTGAAGGACTTGGGCATAATCTATTTTCTGTGGGACAATTCTGTGATTCCAATCTCGAAGTGGCTTTTCGTCAACACACATGCTTCATTCGCAATCTAGAAGGTGTTGATTTATTGACGGGATCTCGAGGGGATAATCTTTATACACTCTCACTTGGGAATATGATGGCGTCCTCTCCCATTTGTCTATTGTCAAAGGCTTCTAAAACCAAGTCTTGGTTATGGCATCGTCGTCTATCTCACTTGAACTTTGGTGCTATTAATCATCTTGCAAGACATGGACTTGTCCGAGGTCTCCCTAAGCTCAAGTTTGAAAAGGATCACTTATGTTCTGCATGTGCATTAGGCAAAAGTTCAAAGAAACCCCACAAACCCAAATCTGAGGACACCAATCAAGAAAAACTCTATCTGTTGCATATGGATCTGTGTGGGCCAATGCGTGTCGCGAGTGTCAATGGAAAGAAGTACATCCTCGTTATTGTCGACGACTACTCTCGATTTACATGGGTAAAATGTTTGCGATCAAAAGATGAAGCTCCAGCTTTTATTATCAACTTTTTGAAGATGATCCAAGTACGGCTTAAGGAAACCGTTCGTCGCATCAGAACAGATAATGGAACTGAGTTTGTTAATCAGACATTGCGTGAATATTATGAGAAGGTTGGCATCTCTCATGAAACATCAGTTGCACGCTCTCCACAGCAAAACGGTGTTGTTGAAAGACGAAATCGTACGCTAATTGAAGCAGCCCGCACTATGTTAATTTATGCAAAAGCTCCTTTATTTCTATGGGCCGAAGCGGTTGCCACAGCCTGTTATACCCAAAATCGTTCCATGATACGTCGTCGTCACGGTAAAACACCATACAAGCTTTTACACGACAAACTCCCGATCTATCGTATCTTCATGTGTTTGGTGCACTCTGCTACCCAACGAATGATAGCAAGAATTTGGGTAAGTTACAACCGAAGGCTGACATTGGTATTTTCATTGGCTATGCACCCACGAAGAAAGCATTCCGGATTTACAACAGACGTACCAAACGAATAATTGAAACCATTCATGTTGACTTTGATGAGCTGACCGCGATGGCTTCTGAACACAGCAGTTCAGGACCCGAACTTCATGATATGACTCCTGTAACAATCAGTTTAGGACTCGTGCCAAACCCTCCTCCTTCAACACCATTTGTACCACCTTCGAGATCTGACTGGGATTTGTTGTTTCAACCAATGTTTGATGAGTCACTTAATCCCCCACCTTATGTTGATTTACAAGCACCAGAACATGCTGTATTAACTGGCTCACCTTCCTCAACTACAGTTGATCAAGATGCACCATCACCAAGTAACTCTCATACAACACAAGAAACTCAAACTCCTATCATTTCTCATAATGTTGAAGAAGATAATCATGATATTGAAGTCGCACATATGGGTAATGATCCGTACTTTGGTATTCCAATTCCAGAAGTTGCTTCTGATCAATCCTCATCATCGGATGTTATTCATACAATTGTGCCTCCCGATCACCAAGTTTCTGAACACAATAGCAAATGGACTAAGGATCATCCACTTGAGAATATAATCGGTAATCTCGACAGACCAGTTTCCACACGACTACAACTCCATGAACAAGCCTTATTCTGCTACTATGATGCCTTTCTCACATCAGTCAAACCTAAGAACTACAAAGATGCATTAACTTAAGCATGTTGGATTGAAGCTATGCAAGAGGAACTTAAAGTTTAGGAACTTGTTCCTCCTCCTGATAAAGCATTTGTCATCACTCTTAAGTGGATCTATAAGGTTAAGCTTGATGAGTTAGGAGGTATTCTGAAAAACAAGGCTCGGTTGGTCGCTCGTGGTTATCGTCAAGAAGAGGGAATCGATTTTGAAGAGTCCTTCGCTCCGGTTGCAAGATTAGAGGCTATACGAATTTTTCTAGCGTTTGCTGCTCATATGAACATGGTCGTCTATCAAATGGATGTGAAGACTGTATTTTTGAATGGTAATCTACGGGAAGAGGTTTATGTTAGCCAACCGGACGGATTTGTGGATCCAGACAAACCTAACTATGTGTACAAGCTCAAGAAAGCTCTTTATGGGTTGAAACAAGCTCCACGCGCGTGGTATGATATGTGTATTCATTCATGTATCAATGATTTCAAAGGCTAGTGGGATTCCTACTCGATTCATCCATAGAGGAGGCAAGGGAACTACTATTGGTACAAATCTATGTCGATGATATTATTTTTGCTGCATCTACTCCTGAACTTTTGTGATCTAATTCGCTAATATAATGTGTTCAAAATTCAAGATGTCGTGATTGTGTAAATCTCATTTTTCTTAGGACTACAGATTTCTCAAAGTCCTAGAGGCATCTTCATAAACCAATCTAAATATGCTCTTGAATCACTAAAGAAATATGGCTTTGAATCTTGTGACCCAGTGGATACTCCCATGGTGGAGAAGTCCAAACTGGATGAGGATAAAGAAGGGAAAGCTGTAGATCCATCACACTATCGTGGTATGATTGGCACCCTCCTTTATCTTACAGCCAGTAGACCTGACCTACAAGTTGCTATATGTATGTATGCCCAGTATCAGGCTTGGCCTACCAAAAAGCACTTAAATTCGGTAAAAAGGATCTTTCAGTATCTAAAAGGAATCGTACATCGGGGGCTTTGGTATCCGAAGGATTCTTCCTTTGCACTAACAGCATTTGCAGATGCGGATCATGCTGGTTGTCAAGATACACGCCGTAGCACATCTGGCAGTATACAACTGTTTGGGTGATAGGACTTGTGAGATTGGTGTCTAAAAGGAAGAAAAGCGGCTGGAATCAGTTCGGAAGGTTGAATATATGCTTTGTCAGGTTGTTGTGCTCAAGTCCTTTGGATGAGATCACAACTTACCGACTATGGCTTTGGATTCAATAAAAAATTCTATTGTACTATGATAAAAAGTGTTATTGCATTATGCTTTGCAAACCAACGTTCAACATTCCAGATCAAAGCATATAGACATCAGATTTCACTTTATCAAGGAGCATGTTGAGAATGGTGTGATCGAACTTTACTTTGTCAATACGGAGTATCATATTTGGCAGACATCTTCATTAAAGGCTTGGCCGAGAAAAGAATTTGAGTATTTAATCTACAAGGCTGGGTATGCGAAGTTTTACGCCAGAGACTCTGAAAAAGTTGGCAGATGACGTTTGACGAATAGTGGTGGTACCTATTTGAATATCCTTTGTATCATATGTACATAATATAACTCAAAAAAACCAAAAATATTTTCTTTTATATAATTTTTTCTAAAACAAAATACAAAATTAAAAATGAGAAAAAAGTCAAAAAAGTTTTCAAAAGCTTGTCTTCTGAAAATCGATAACATTTACGGTCTTAGAAATGTCATTCAACAATGATACGAGCCTGTAAATGAAGTTCGAGCAGAAGTTTCTAATGTTTTCAAAACATGCCATATGGCTTGCTATTATTTCAGATAGCAACCCGGTCATCATCTTAAAGGCAAGTATTTCAAAAAGAATTCTTGACCTCTCAACGAGAATTTATTCTCGGGCATGGTCTACTTTATGACCATGCAAAGGCTTGTGATTACTTTGCATCACAACCCGTGCTTCCTATATTTCTATAGGTGTACGTGTCAGTGCGCTTATGTGTTAAAATAAGAGAAATCTTATTTTTATTGGTAAAAAGTTGTCTTCATAATGAATCAGTGTTTTCAGTAATCACAAAAAGATTTTTAAAAGACAATTCGACCACTCAAACAATGACAACAGCTCTTTAAATAGAAAACGGGTCATTATTTGAGGGGGAGAAATCGTCATCAAACAATCTTGTAAAATGGTCTTTCAAAATAAGTCATGAAATAATGGATAAAGTTTTGGATAATGACGGATAACAATTTCAAGGGGAGTTAATTTATATTAACTTCAAGTGCTTTAGATGGGGCCATTTGTTAAAATCTTTTCAGGACTTAGAGACTAGTGAATTCAGGCTTTAAACTACAGACGATCAATATTGCCAACACCTCATAGTTTGTAAAAGACTTAGGACTGCTTGGAAATACTTTCATAGTTTTAAATGCCTTGAAGTTGATTCTCACGGAATAGATTTAAGCTTATTAACTCTTCAAACACGATCTCGAATATGTATGCGTATAAGGTTTTGCTGATTCCGACGTGTCGAAACCAGCAAGGGGGAAGGAATAGATGTATACTTGATAGTGTCCTTGGCCTTCTTTTGAGGTTAGCTTCTTTTGTCTTTTGAGGTTAGCTTCATGCATTATTTGAGTCCATAGGGGAAAGTGTTAGGAGTATTGTCATTTAAAACGTGAGAAGAATTCTTTCTGATTCAATTAGTGTCTTGCCTAACCGGTTAATCACTAAGCTTATTCTTAAAATGAGTAGACATATTTGATAAAAGAGGTTCACATAGGTATGATGATTCCTTTAAATAGTAAGTATCCTACAGGAAGAAATGTCTACATTTGGGACTTAGTTGACTTAGGTGTTATCATTTCAACTACTTAGAGGGAATACTTGTGACATCCAGGACTTAGTTGACCTTAGTGTTACAATTTATATCATCACTATCATGTAAGGAGAAATACAGACATCCGGGACTTAATTGACTTTGGTGTTGCGGTTTCGAGTTATTTGTGTACTTCGGATATCTGGGTTTTATACATCAAGACTGCTTGATGCGGCTTGCAAGAAAGTTTTGAATCTACTCAAGAAAGGATTGCTGGTTTAGGGGGAAGCTAAGACAACATCAACACCAACCACACAAGCTCAAGTTACATATGTATCTGAATCTGTTCTATCCTCGAAGTTTGATGCAAAGACTTTCATAACTTGGAAAGAAAGTTGAAGCAACGCTGAAGAGTGCTTGGACAGAGAAAGATCAGATTGACAACCTCTTGAAAGAAAGAAGGTTAATGAGGAGCTTGGAAAAGTTCGTTGGTGGGAGATTGTACGAAGGAGACCTACGGCGGCTACAAAGGACCATATGATTTCATCATATGATGTTCTCATCAATCAGGTCAAATCTTCGTATATAATAAACATGTGAATATGTTAATAACTAGTGTAGATTTTTTGGTGAAAAATAAGATGTGCTCGAGTACAAATTTTACAAGAATTTCTTAGTAAATTCAAAATCTCAATTAAGTGTCTAGGCAACAATCTTATAAAACCCTCAAAAGTTGAGGGGGAGCAATAATATGTTCCATTCTGCTAGAATACATCATTTTGTCCCCGAACGGTTAATCAATTGATATCCAAAATATCAAGGGAATGCCCCTCAACTTCCCCACCCCCCCATTAACATTTTGGATAAGGGGAGAAAATGTGATTAACCTGGACTTAATGTATATTGACAGAAGTAATCAATTAAAATGGACTCGATGCACTCCACACTTAGCATGTACTACGATTACGATGCACATGTTAAGGGGGAGCTTTTAGTGATGATTAAAACATTCAAAGTGTAAACCTTTTGATATTTATATCAAACACTTTGAATGAATTTTTCAATGATTTTGGTTTGTAATGGTGATGGAATACCCTAAAAGACCGACCATGTACTTAATTTTATGAAGTTATAAGGTGGTTAGGTATAGGTATTCAAATCCCATGATCCAGCCAGAACCAGAGGGATCTACCCAGGGATATCCACTAGTTAGTGTAGAAGTCCTTAGGTATGATTAAAAAGGAGAAAAAGTGAGAATCGGGAATAATGCCGACTGAGATGGAGCTAACATTGGAACAAACCCAACAAGGTGTTAGTTATGAAGTCTCGGTAAGCATTGAAGGGGTTGAAGAGGGGGGATGAAAAGAAATGTAGGGATTAAAGGGTGAAAGAAGACATCCTTCATACACTTAGGGCAGAAAAACGGGATCAATACATATGCTGTCAGAAACACTTAGGTGTTGTCTGACATTGAAGACAGTCATGGACCCAGTGACGCTATGCATAAACCCCTCCCAGCCACTCAAAGTCGGAAAGACTTTGTTTCAAAACTCACGGAGATACACTCATTTCTATTGACTTTCTCACTCCGAGTTAGTTGATATTGAAAAGGTGGCACTCAGCTCCAGCCTCCGATCACTAAAATTAAAAGTGCAAATTGTGTCTAGAGCCAAAGAGATTCATCATTAATCTTATTAGGACACTTGTCATAATTTAGCTTGTTATCTCACACAATGTGAATATCAAGTAATATCATTAGAGTCCTACGCAAGATCCTTGTGATTTTGCCAGAACATCCGAGTGATACTTAGGTATTCACAATGAAGATGGAAATCCTGCTTGAGCCAACATCAAACAAGCTCATGGTAGGTAACTTGTGAGATTCTTTATGAATCAAACTTGTGACAACTGGAAAGAAACGATGGTGCGATTCTATAAGAATCAAACTTGTTCCAAGAAATGGATCAACGGTTGCTTAATGAATTTTTTGAATTGCTTAAAACTCTCGATGTGTCACAAAACCACTTTAGCAAGTGATACATCGATTGATTTTCAAATCAATTTTATATATCAATCGGTGAGATAGTAACTCACTGGTTCACTCTTATCGTGCTGTCTGCTTTGAGACGTTCCGATAATGAGAACATGCTGAGTACGATGAATCTAATACTTATGTGTTAGAAAGATTCAATACTACAGCTGGAAATCCTATCAAGAAGATTCTTCTTAAATTGAATCTATCTGATCACAGGTCAATCCTCACGGATTCGAAGGTTACTCCAACCAAACCCGGGCGAATGACAAAGCCATATTCGTCCCCTCGCTTTATTGATAACTGTTTTAATGCAGGATACTTAAAGATGGAGGTGGAGGTACCTAATTCCAGCTGACTCACAAGATCTATAGCCACATGCTCATACCCGACCGACAAAACATAAAGACATCATGAAAGCTCAAGTACATGTTTCAAGACTTCCGCTACTCTGATACCGTACGTCTTTCTTGAAGTGACGAAGTATTAAAGTCAAAGAATTTCAAAGAAGTTTCCGTCACTACGATACCGAACGTCTTTCTCGAAGTGACGAAGTGTTAAAGTTAAAGAATTTCAAGAAAGATGCAACATTAAAGCTTTCCAAATCAACAAATCAAGAAAGGTATGAGCATGTCGGTCCAGAAGTCACAAGTCCACAAGATGGCAAAGATTACAAGATGGCGTAAAGAGATTGTGCTTGGTTGATGATCTCAAGATGCTCAAGATCACAATGTCAAATACAAGTTAGAACAAGTTCAATCCAGAAATCAATTGATCAATACAACATTATTCACCAAGAGAAAGTCCAAAAGGACGAGATAAAGACATCTAAGACAAGCTTGTATGCTAGGCTTAAAGATTTTATAATGGAGTGACCTCACTTAGGGGGAGATTGCTGGAACACTGAAAAGTGTCGGTCACTTCCATAGTTTTTAATAGTCTTAAGCTCGTTGTTAGTGTAATGATTAGATTAGTAATCTAGTGCCGGACCATGTAACATGGGGAAGCCAATCATAGCCCATGGAGTAGGAATTCCTTCGGACTGATATAATTACCCTATCACACTAGCCTTGGTGGAGGGGGGTGGTGGGTACAGTGCTTGCTCATTTTGATATTTTTTTCACTGAATAAATGTGAATTCATGCTAGCGACTATATTTATATAACCTATTGATCGCTTGATTCTTGGTTTGATCATAAGTTACATGATTTTACATGTTCCAATTGCCTCTGCCATAAGGCAATCTACAAGAATCCAAAACTTTTTGATCTCCTTGAACTGCAATGCAATTCTTCATTGATAGCATCAAACACACAATTTCATATTAAAGTGCTTCTGATATCTTATTGGGTTCATTTTTGAGACAGATAACAAGCAAAATAAATGATGTTTGGAAATCCTTATAAAAATGATTTTTCCTTTGCCTTTTGAAACGTTGCTTAACAAAGCATATGTGCTCTAGTAATTTTATTCACTGTACTTCTTGTTTGAAATGCTGAGTTTGGATCTCCATGTATAAGAGCTGAAGGATAAAAATAGTTAATCCTTGATTGGGAATAGGAATAACATTCACATACAGGTTTCCAAATTTGTGAAATCTGCCACTGAATCCATCATATCATATGATAAATTAGTAAAAATACCATCAGTAGGATTTGATAAAAATGTCCTCATGTGAGGTATTTTTGAATCATTCTTGTATCAGGATTGGTTGATCAGAGAGAGATGTCCATTATAAGGTGGCAGGACTAACTTGTGTGCTAAAAACAGAACTTGAAATATGTTAGTAATGATAAGCTTTAGCTGGTGTGCTATTATATTTTTTAAAACTATGTTAGTACTGCTAGCCTTAGTAGCTCCTTCTTGTATAAGCAAATTCTCAGTTTCTTATGCAAACTCCTTCCTAAGAGCTTCAGCTGCATTATTAGCATCCTTTTTTTGCCTCTTAAGTCTTTCAAGTTCATCCAAAAAGACTAGATCTTCCTGATCTACTGGCTTTTCATCTGTCTTTAAATCAGAATGTTTATGAGGTATTGCACCTACATCCTCTGCTCTTGATCTCTTGATTATTGAAGAATAAGAAGACCATATTGGCAGTACAAAGCAGTCTTGAGCAGATTCATCTTCTTTTTCAGAATCCCCTTCATCAATAATGTCTTTTGTACCTGCATTGGGATTAGCTTCTTATGGACCTGCATGTTTGTTAGCTTGATTCTCTGATCTTACAGGTTGATAATTCATAGAATTAGTTAAATAATCAAGATCAAAAAGCCAAGTTGGTCCTTTCCCTGCAACATTTGGTTTATTCTCTAAAAAGGTGATGTGCAGGTTTTCTTCAACTCTCTTGGTTTCTAAATTGTATACCCTAAAAGCCTTGCTTTGTAGAGAATACCCAACTAAAAACCCTTTATCTGATTTCCCAGCAAACTTGCCCAGGTGGTCAATGGTATTTAGATGGTAACATGGCACCAAAAATGTCTTATATAAAATTATAATTGGTATTTTACCAGGTTATAAAGTTCATAAGTTGTTCATATTATTGAGATTGGTCACTAATACCCTATTTAGAACATAACAAGCAGTACTGACTGCTTCAGCCCAAAAAGTGTTAGGTAAAAATGAATCTGCAAACATAGTCCTAGCAGCCTCAATAAAGGTCCTGTTCTTTCTTTTAGCAACTCCATTTTGTTATGGAGTTCTGGCATTACTATATTCCTCTGATCCCTTTAGACCCACATAATTCAATAACATCCTTGTTCTTGAATTCTGTACCATTATCACATCTAATAGTTTTAACTTTTTGATTCAATTGGTGCTCAATTTGTATTATAAAGTCCTTAAGGATTCCACTAGTTTCATCCTGAGTTCTTATGAAAAACACCCAACTAAACCTGCTAAAATCATTAGTGATTACCAGGCAATAAGTCTTATGGTTTAACCTCCTTACAGATATAGGTCCAAACAAATCCATATGAAGAGTGTAAGGAGTGGCTAAATGAGCTAACTGGTGATTTGGCATTACAGGAGGCCTTGTGTTGCTATACTTTTCTGACAGCAATACAGGTGTGGTCATTTTGAAAAATCTTTGAAGGTAAACCTCTTACAAGGTTTCCCTTCACAAGTTTGTTTAAGTTTTTAAAGTTAACATGAACCCAACCTCCTATGCCAGTTGTTAGATTCATCATTATGCGCCTTTGCAATTTAAACAAGCAAATCCTTACTAAGGGAACAATGTTTATCTAAATTTTAACTGTAAATTGTTTTGTCTGGGGATTCTAAGTAATACATGGTTTTATCAGGTACTTAAATTCAGAGACAAAAACAAGACATTCAGGAGTCAGTACAAAAGAACCTTGTTTTTTTATACACACATCGAGATACTTAAAAAGAGATTGAAATGCTGAAGTTCTTTCATAAAGCACACATCCTCAAAATCTAACTTTCCTGTTTTTATTTTACCTTTTCCAGTTATGTAACCTTTACTACCTCCAAAAGCAACACGGCCACCATTAAAGTCTTGATCTCAGCAAAGGAAGCTTGTTTCCTGTCATGTGCCTGGAACATCCACTATCAACAATTCATTTATTCTGTAAAGCTCTATGTGGATAATCATGTACATCAAATAAAAAAGATTAGTTTCTCTTAAGGACCCAAGCCTATTTGGGCTTGAGTCTGCCTAGTGGATCTTTGAGGGTGAAACAGTTTCTAAGACTAGATCCACCATTGTATTTGGAGACATTGTGCCAGTTGTGTCTTTGTAGTCTCTAATTACAACCTGCTGAGGGCTTAACAACAGTTTCCCTTTTTCCTCCAACAGCACTAACTGTCATTTCCTTACGCCGTTTTAACTTTTTGTTTTGAAAAATTTGTTCTAAGTGTTGTTGTATTATTGAAAGGCCTTGAAAATGGTAAATGAGTTTTGTGAAAAACGTTTGCTGGTCTAACTCTATTCGTAATAGGCTTAACAGTATTAACTTTCATAGCAGTACTAGTTAGTACTATCTGTCTGTTAAAATTATGCCTAGCAATACTAATATTCTTAGTACCGCTAGTTCTAGCAGTATTAACTAGAATTTTGCTAGTTCTAGTTAGTACTGTTGAAGGAACAAATTGGTTTTGTTTATTCACTCTTTGCACATTGTTTCCAGTTTGCCTTATATCCCTTTGTCTAGAATTTATGTTTTAAACCTATTGTTATAAATCAGCTTGCTTGGCACTCCTCTTATCATGGAAAAATACACTTCTATGATTAGATGATAAGATTACTCATATAAAACTTGCTCTTGCAGTAAACCCATTACCCCAATCACTCTTGTACAACTTTAGGTTTTTGACTATGTGTGAACTGATTCTTAACAGTTTCCCTAGGAGTTTTTACTTGCTGGTTAGCAAAACTAGGTGTTTCCTGTTCTTTTGTTGGTATAGACACATACTCATCTTCACTATACAGATTCCATACTCTCCTCATGATAGGAGACATCAAGACACAGACCATAAGGTTGACATTCAAACTTACTACATTGGGTTCATTGACAACTGGTTCAGGCATAGATTCATGTGTTTCTTCACTACAATTGGATTCACAAGAATTAAAGTCACTGCTCCTAGCATCAGATTCACTAGGTTTAGATTGCTTTGGACCATATGTAAATTGTGAGTCATCTATTTCTTTATCAGGTCCAGAAGGGATGTAGATCCCTGTCATTGGAGGGGGAACTGCATGCATCCCCTCTGCATATCTATCATTCACAGGACTATTTTCTGTTTCACTTGTCCTACTGACAAACACACTTTGGAAAACTTCATTTTCATAACTTAAAACACTTTTATTCATTTGATTACCATACCCAAGCCCAGCCTTATCCCTAGCACTCATCTGACTATTTAGCAAAATATTAAGATTTTTAGAAGAGTTGTGCCATTTTTCTACCTTAGCTTTTAAATCTTCTTTTTCTTTTTCAGCTTCTGCCAATAGTTTCTTATGGTATGTAAGGACATCAGTTTTATCATCTAAGTCAATTTTCATAAACCTTATCTTTTCCTCATACCAAAGTTGACCTTGTTGATGAGCAACTAATTGTGCTTCAACTTTCTTTAGGGCTTGAGTATATGCCTGTATTTCTATACTGGCATCTCCAAGTTGTTCCCTCTGTTCATCATACAGTTTTTTAAGTTTAGCATAAGACTCTTTACATTCTTTAGAACAAGAAGTTACCTCTGTGTCTGAACCTGAACTGTTGCAAGCCATGAAAGCATAGTTCTCTTGTTCATCTTCTGAGTGACTGGTCCAATCAACACCTTCTCCATCAAGAGTCACCAAAGCTTTAGAGTCCTCCTGTTTACCAGATCTTCTTCCATTGTCTTTTTCCTTATTCCTAGTGTTCCAAGCATCTCTCCTCCTCCCATCTTGATTCCCCTTAGATCTGCACTCTCTAGCAAAATGCCCTGTCTTGTGACAACTGTAGCACTAGTCTTTAGTTTTGTCAAACCCAACTGGTTCCTTGGCATCAAATTGTAGCTTTCTACTTGTCTTTTTGTAGAACTTTTTCATTCTCATGGAAATCATAGCTACCTGTCATTTTAAGTCCATTTCTTCTAAATCAAACTCATCAAGCTGTTCTAGATCTTCATGATCTAATTGTGGACAACTGGATTGATTTGCAAGTAAGGAGTATGATGAAGTATGTTCATACTATGAGTTATGGCCAAAAGAGTTAGAAACACCATAAGCGGTACTAACATCATTAGTATTGCTAGTGTTCTCTGAAACGAATGCCACATTTTGTGTGCTAGAGGATGATGCAGTAGAGCTTTTAACATCAGACTCAAAGACTCTAAGATTATTATACAGATCATCAAAACTAATATTGTCCACCCCTGGCTTGGTCCTCATGATTAAGGAAACCTGAGACCAGGCAGAAGGTAGAGACCTAAGGAACTTCTGATTTGCATCTTTAGTGGAAACGCATGCACCATGAATCTTTAGTTGACTCAGAAGACTCTGAAACCTGTCAAAACCTTTATGTAGCCCTTCTGAGTTTGATATAGAGAAGCCTTCAAACTGTTGCTTTAGAATATACTTCTGCATCTTTTTTGATTCATCATTTCCACCAAATCTAGACTTGATAGCTTCCTACATCTCTTTAGCATCAGCCATTTTATGAAATTTAGCAAAATGATCTTCTGGAAAAGTCATAAGCAAGGTAGTCCTTGCTTTTATTTCTCTTTCTCTGGCTAAAGTTTCTTCTGCAGTCTTAGGAGGCAGAACCTTTATTAAACCATTTGTATCAGTTGAGACACTCACGGGACCATTTCCACTTTGAATAACTTCCCAGATAGGATAGTCTGTATGGGCTAAATAATGTTCCATTTTCATGGCCTATATATCATATTCTCCCTTCTTGAGAATAGGAAGTTTGATTGTTGAAACAGTGTGAGGAGTTTGTTATGTTGGTGTTTGTGATGGTGGTGGTGGTGGAATATCATCTTCTGATCCAGCCATTGAATAGCTTTGTAAGATAGAGGTTTATAACTGGTTTTTGTTCTTCTTACTCAGAGTTTCTCTACAGGCTCTGATACCACTTGTAGATCCCTTTGAATATAGATCTTTCTACCTTGTTAAGGGTTGTAGCCAATATGGATAGATCCACACAAACTACAGGAGAAACAATGACTATAAACACTATAAGTTATGCGGAAACTAACTTATAATGCTAAGAAGAACAATGAATATTGATAACTAAACTTTTGTATTAATCTGCTAAAACGATTACAGATTACTAACTATGAGATATGAGATTGTATATGAGATCTATCTTCTCTAATTCCATAAGGTACCTTTTATAGACCAAGGATAAACCCTAACAGACTTAAAAACGCGTAAAAGATAATGCATATCTTTTCCTATAATATCTCATGCATATCTCTTAAACGGTACTAACTATTTTATACTATCAGTACTAACTAACTAATCAGTACTAACTATTTTGTACTGTCAGTACTAATTACAACTATCGGTACTAACTAATATAACTAACGGTACTAAGTCAGGAATGCATAATTCCCAACAAAGCCGATCTGCTAAATCTAGCAGATCAAAGTCTATAGAAAATACAAAGAATGATAAGATCCTGCATATTTCAAGTAGTACCCGAAAGAAGAATAAAGTAAAAGACCACTCTAGGATAGTTAAGTCTTGTTTGAATAAACCTAATTGTGTTGTTGAACCATCTGAAAATGCAATTGTGTAGCATTCCATATTAAATACAAATTCTGAGCTAATTTGCGTTAAATGTAATAGTTCTATGTTTTTGATATGAATGCGTCTTCCAACTCTAAGTCTTTTAAGAAATCTAAAAAGAAAGAAGAATGGAAACCTACAAGAAAAGTGTTTACTAAAATTGGATATAACTGGAGACCTACATGAAGGAGTTTCACTTTAATTGGAAATGCGTGTCCTTTAACTAGGATTACCGCCACTAATAAAGTGTCTCTTAAGGAACCCATTCCTCTAGATGTAGTTGCACAAGAATATAGGAGACCTAAGGTACCTAAGACTAGTGGTTCTAATAGCAAACCTAAGATTGCAAAATCAATGATTTCTAACAAAATGGAACCCGGTACATCTCGGGGATCCAATACTTTAGTTGGTCCATCTTCTTCTTCTCTTGTCGATCTCAGGTTGTCCAAATTGTTTTGTGGTATTTGGACTTTGGATGCTCAAAGCATATGACTAGAGATCGCTCTCAGCTCACCGATTTTGTTCACAAGTTTCTCGATACTGTCAAGTTCGGTAACGACCAGATTGCAAAGATTATGGGGTATGGTGATTATCAGATAGGGAATATCACAATTCAAGGGTTTATTATGTGGAAGGAATATGCCACAATCTATTCTCCGTTGGTCAATTCTGCGACTCTGATCTTGAAGTAGCTTTCAGAAAACACACGTGCTTTGTTCATAATCTGGAAGGTGTTGATTCACTCTTAGGATCTCGGGAAACTAACCTTTATACATTGTCAATTAGGGATATGATGGCGTCTTCTCCAATTTGTCTCTTGTCCAAAGCCTTAAAGACCAAATCTTGGTTATGGCACCGACGCTTGTCACATTTGAACTTTGGTTCTATTAATCATTTGGCTAAAAATGGTCTTGTACGAGGTCTTCCCAAATTAAAATTTGAAAAAGATCATCTGTGTTCGGCATGTGCAATGGGAAAAAGCAAGAAACAATCACATAAACCTAAATCTTAAGACACCAATCAAGAAAAACTATATCTTCTACACATGGATCTTTGTGGGCCTATGCGTGTTGCTAGTATTAATGGGAAAAATTACATCCTCGTCATTTTACTCTCGGTTCACATGGGTGAAGTTTCTAGCATCAAAGGATGAAGCTCCTGATTTTATAATCAAGTATCTGAAAATGATACAAGTTAGATTGAATGCAACTGTCAGGAACATTCGTACAGATAATGAAACTGAGTTTGTCAATCAAACTCTGCGTAGCTATTATGAGAGTGTTGATATCTCTCATGAAACATCGGTTTTGCGCACTCCACAACAAAATGGTGTCGTTGAAAGGCGAAATCATACTCTTGTTGAAGCCGCTCGAACAATGCTAATCTACGCAAAAGCTCCTTTATTTCTATGGGCCGAGGCAGTCGCTACCGCATGTTACACACAAAACTGATCCATTATATGGTGTCGCCATGGAAAAACTCCTTATGAGCTCTTACATGACTTAAAACCTGATCTATCTTACCTTCATGTATTTAGTGCACTTTGCTATCCAACCAATGATAGTGAGGATTTGAGCAAACTTCAAGCTAAAGTTGATATATGCATCTTCATTGGATATTTACCCAAGAAGAAAGCTTACCGTATCTA
>BQNB010025877.1:0-59174 GCA_026074375.1 Tanacetum coccineum
ATCCAAAATGAGCCTGATCTGGTGCATCCAAACCCGAAGAATGAACTTGCGAAGAATCCAAAGATATACTAGAAGAAGATGGGGGGTGGTCTAAAGAACGAGGTGATGCATGCCTACATGCAAGTCTACGAGCTGGTAAAGGTCCAACTCTCTTCCTTGCAGTCAACAACTTACGTGGCCCATTAATATGGGTGTGGTAAGGTCGACCAAAAGGAATAGCCTCCCCGGGTCGGATAAAAATCGCTGGCCGTCGACGAATCCTGAGCGGGGCAGTAACAGGAGCAATAGGAAACTCAGATGATGATGATGGACGTGCTGTTACCCTGCTCCCCAATGAGCAACGGTAGCAACATAAGGGTCCTGTGATGGTGGTCCATCAGAAGAATCAGGAGCCTAAGAAGAATTGGTGCATAAGAATGGCAAAATAGCTAGTAGCGGGGAAATGTGCTCTGGTGAAGACATCTCATCTGGTGATTCAGAATCGAAACCCGAAAAGGGAACCAAGCCACACAATCCAGTGGGTGAAGCGACAAGAGTCGTCTCAACCACATGAGCCGTCTCAACCACAGGAGCGACAGATGAAATAACAGGAGCAATAGTAGAAGTCTCTGGAGCAACCACAGAAGTAGAAGGAATAACAGTAGGAATATCACCAAAAAGAATAACCCGAAAGGGCGGTGATCCCACACTCTCATCCGAAGAATAAGAAAAAATAGCAATAGCTGAAGCTGCCATGATCTGCACAAGCAAAAGTTTATATAAATCTCCTTTATATGAAACTATGCAAGGCATAAAGAAATGATGAAATGAATGGCAAGGTAAATATAGCAATATATAATTGTCTTAAGTATATATAGAAATCTTATATATATGTATAGCAAGGATAATAACACGTAAGCACATATAGAGGCACATAGGATCACATACTGGTTATAGACCAGACCTAGTATAACTACCTGGTTCTCTATAACCTTGGCTCTAATTACCAATCTGTCACACCCCCAGACGAGGCCTGGACGGAAAAATGTGTCCGAGGGCATGACGTCGTAACAATCCGAACACAAAGCAATAAAGAACGACCACTAATTATGGACGTTTAAAAAAAGTTATGCTCGTTGCATAAAGAAAATTAATTTAAGTTTTACAACTAATCATATGAAAGTTAAATATAGTGGAAGCATAACAAAGTTTGACAATGACAACGAGTATATAAATAGATAAGTCTGGAAATAGGCGAAGTCACATAGCACATAGACTCCATTTAGCATCAAGAATCAAGCCAAGCTAAGTGATATTGGCTAAAATATACATATTTTGTACCCCGTAAAATACTATAAAAGGACTAAAAATACTAAAATATAGATAATTATGTTGCAAATATGTTTGTATTGTGTTTTTATGTCTTACAGGTAAAAAGGATTGAAAACGAAGCAAAAATGGTATTTATTCCGTGATTATCGACGACGTTTTCAATTTATCGAGTCCTAAACCAAAGTCGTGAATAATCCTCGATCACACCATTGGAAAGAGCACTAAAAAAAAAACAAAAAAAAATAGAAAAATAAAAAAAAAAAAAAAACGAAAAAACGAGTCCAACGGTACCGGCCTTTCATATTTAAACCTTTTTATTATGAACCTTTTTTGTCCCTGTTTGAACCTTTTATCTTTAATAAAAGGGTTTTAGTTGTAGAATAGCAACGTACTTTCATAAGTGTTCCATTTTGGTACTTGTACTTTTAAAAAGTTGTACAATAGCAATGAACTTTCATAAGTGTTTCATTTTGCACATTTTGATGACGTGTCATACAGAAAGTTGACACGTGGCACCAATTATAATTGACACGTCATCAAAATGTTCAAAATGGAACACTTATTAAGTCGTTCCCTATTGTACAACTTTTTAAAAGAACAAGTACCAAGAATGGAACACTTATAAAAGAAGTTGGCTATACACAACTAAAACCCGTTAAAAAAAACCATACCAAGTTAAATGAGGTTATATATATATTTTTGCATACTATTAAAGGAAACATGCACTAGCACAGCGTAAGGCTTGTGTTGCATAAGTTTCATCCCAAGAGGTCCATGGTTTGACTCTCCCTAAGAGGGATTATTCCCCTCACGACCCAGACCCGACCCCGACCCCGACCCGACCCCGACCCGGCCCATGACCCGACTTGACCCGGCCCATGACCCGACCAGACCCGGCCCAATACCCGACCTGACCCGGCCCAAGACCTGACCCGGCCACCAGTTGACCGGTGGTCCAGCGGTGGTCAACGGTGGTCCGCTACCGTTGACCGCCGCCGTTTACCGGTGGTCCGGCGGTGTTGACCGCTGTTGACCACCGTTGACTGCCGTAGTTGACCACCGTTGACCGGTGGTCCGGCGACTTGTTGCCGGAGGTTTGACCTAACGTAGGGGGAACAATGTTAACAGCCACGTGGCACCACTCAGTGGTGACACGTGGACCATCTAATAGTGTGTGTCAGATGTGCAGTGGCAGGTAACGAGGTGACGTACGAGGTACTGTACACGTCAGTACCAGGTACTGTACACGTCAGTACGAGGTACTGTTCAGGTGGCGGCTGGACCAATCAGATGGTGACACGTGGCACTGGCGTGTGTCAGTCCGAGGTACTGTAGCAGTCAGTCCGAGGTAGGCGTGTGCCAATCATGGGCAATAATGAGGCGGTTGGTGGAGTGCAAAAAGACCAAAATACCCCCCCAGATCTGGATTATGAGTGGTTGTGTACCTGAAAAGACAAAAATACCCTCACCCACTTGGGGCTATTTAATCAACACGCAGCAGCTCATTTGTGTGTTAGATTTTAAGTGAAAAATTTTAGTGTGTGTATTTTTAAGTTTATTTCTTTAGTTGTAGTATTAATTTTAGGAGTAGAATAGTTTAGCTTATTTTAGCTTATTATTGTAAAAGCTTTTTAGCTTATTCTCAACTTATTGTATTGGCTTATTTTTCATGAATGAAGATGTTTTTTATTAAGGTTGGTTTTATTAATGCTTTTTATCTTTATGCTTATTTCTTATGCTTATTCTTCTACCCTTTCTCTTCTTTTGCTTATTTCCAAATAAGCTCATGCTTATAGCTTATTTTTGGATCTGATCTCTTAAGCTTATATTCTAATAAGCTTCTTTAATAGCTTATTTAGACTAGCTTATTTTATATTGTTTTTGATTTAGAGCTTTTCGAGTGAGCTTATTTTAGCTTATTTTCGAGTGCTTATTTTTTTAGCTTATTGTTTTTAGATCTAATCCTTAAATATACCCGTCTCTTGTTCACTTGATTGAACACCTTGGTTTCGGGTGGATTAGATCTAAAAATAATAGATCTTATATTTTTAGCTTATTTTCTAGCATAAAATTGTTGCTTTTTAATTCTAGCTTATTTTTCTTAGATCTAAATCCTTAAAATAATACCCATCCGAGTTTTAACTTGAGTGAACACCTAGTTTCGGGTGAATTTAGAATCTAAAGATTTTCATCTTTTATATTAGCTTATTTTGTTCTACCACTTTTCATGTCTTATTTTCTTATCCATCCTTCTACATCTAAGTCCCGGACTTAAGGGTCATATAAGTTGATAAATAGATAAGGTTTTGATCTTTTTATAGTTTTTATGACAATAATTAGTAGATACAGATGACACCTTTTATTTGCAAATTATAAAGTAAAACTTTAAAGTGATAAACTTATTTGTTTTATTAAGTTTGTAAGATCGGGTGTTTTATATCAATTGCGGATCTTCATTCGGATACCCCTTTTATACCTTTTTTAATACTATTATTTAAGAATTAATTACTTTAAAATGTTTTATGTTTGATCTTAGATTGTTGCTATTTTATTCGTTATGATTAGTGAGTAGTTCATTCGTTCTTGCTAAGTGATTAGTGAATTGGAATTAGGTGTGGGTTTAAAAAGTTTAAAAAATTAATAATTCATTAGAATTTTCCAATTACAAACCGTCAATATTTTTAAGCAATTTAAATACTTTGTCTTTATTTTAAAAAAGCACTTTACTTTACTTGTCATAATTTCTTTGAAATTTGTTTTCAAAGGATATTTTATTTTTTTAATTCGTTAAACCATAACCCGCACTAATGAACATTCACGTCCTTAGCAAGCATTTTATCATTTATATTTTTAGATCATTTAGTAAAACTTGTAGTTTTTAATCTTTAAAATTAATATTAGTTTAAAAATAGTTTAAATCCACAAAAGTTTAGTTTTCCCATTTATATGCTTTTCCCTTTGAGTAGATTAGATAAACCAAAACCCAAAAACTTAGTGATAATCAACCCGATTTACAACTTGAACGAGATTTCCATTCACATCTCGCCGAGGAAAACCCGGGAGGATTTTTAGATAATTGCTTTGGTTAAAAGCGATTTTCTAGAACCCGACGGAAAATACTTACTATACTATTATTGGCTTATCCTTATTATTACGTATTTATATATATTATATATATATGTGTTAATTTGGACGCGATCAATTTTTGGCGCCGTTGCCGGGGAGAGGTGTAGCGATTTTTACGGGATTGTTCGTGTTCGAGCATTGAAGAACCTTTCTTCGGGAAATTTATTTTCGTTCTTATAAAAATATAAAAATCCAAAAAAAAAATTAATAATAATAATAATAAAAAAAAATAAAAAATATATAAAATATTTTCTTTCTTATTTTAATTTTTATTTCCTTATGTATTATTTGAAAAATCTAAAAATATTCTTCCCATTCCTCTTATCTGTTTGATTCTTTCTCTTATCCTCTAATTGTTTAATTCTTAATGTCGACATTTGGGCCTTATCCGTGTTATAATTGTGGAAGGACAAAAGAATTCCCACAATGCCCGTGTACGATTTGTGAGATGTGCGGTATTTACCTTAACGACGGAGTTTGTCCTAATTGTAATCCGACTCTGAATTTTTTCGACAACTCTCCAAATTTCTCCGATCCACATCAACAATATTCGACATATTTTTGTAATAATTGTGGTAACAATCATTACGACGGTTTCGATTGTCCATCACTAGTCCCGTTTAATTCTGAACCGGAACCGTGTAACAATCAAAACTTTAGTGATAATTATGAACCATATGATTTACAGAATGAATGTCAATATATTTGTTGTAAATTTGGAGGTCCACACGACAATTTCCAATGTACACAATTATGGTACAATAATGATGAGCCTATTTGTGAATATTGCGGGGGATATCATATGGATTATCAATGTACTCAACCTTCCGAAGAAATAGATAAAATCATTCAAAGGACGCAAGAACGTGGAATTGAGATTTTGTCGTCAAACGAAGAGCATAAATCAGGGTACCTGAGGAACATGCAAATATTGCGAGAATTGATTAAAATTCAAGATGAGAAACGAATCGCCATAGAAAAGGAGGCCGCGGAGTTAGAAGCTAAACGTAAAAGTCAAGAGTGTAACATTTCGTATTTTCAGGTCATTTACGACGTCATATATTTTACTAATAATTTTTTTTTCGTATGCATTTACTTTTAATTATAATCGTTACGTTAAATCGCGTAAGCTAAAAATTAACAATCAACGTAAACAAGCACCAAACAAATTAAAGTTTACGTCAAGCAATCATTTTATTATTTTTACTAAAGTAATAATTAACTTTTATATTTTATTTTTATTGATTACGTAAAGTATCTACGTTTCGCGATAAAATACGTTTAGGCATACCCGGAACCACCAAAACTTTTATACGCTTCAACAAATACCCACTTTTATACCCAATACCCAAAATTTACAAAATAACATCACCAATAGGTCCATGTGGCCGGATATGTATGTGAAGATACATAGATATTCATCTACAAAACACATCTCCTAACTTTCATGGGATGTTCTCTACATATAGGAACATCTAGATATTTAGTCATTAATTCTTGCAAGACTTTCAAATACTTTGACCAAGACTTCCCTAATTTACTCTTGATGTTCCTTGGACTAGTCTTAGGATATATAAGACATTCTCTAGTTGAAGTAAACACACATACTCATTTTCCTTAAGTGTAAAACACAAAAATACTCCCTTTATCTCCCTTAAAGGCCACGGCTCAAAACCCTCAATGTACACAACCCATATAAATTTTTCTACCACTTATACAAGCATACACATAACATATCTAAGACCTACTAAGATGGTTTGAATGTTAGGTTAAGTATTTTCAAGTGTTGAAGCAAAGAAAGTGAAATTAGGGTTCTTGGAAAAATTAAGGGTCCAAATCTTGCAAGCTTGGTTTATAATCTAAACAAGGGTTTAGATTGTGTTGGTTATCACCATACATCATATTAAGGTCATCTAAAACTCTTTTATTTCTTAACTTTAGATGATTTTATGTGTATATGATGCTTATATAGTTAATCACCATCTAGAAAACTTATAAACTTGAAAAATGGATTTTTACACTTAGGTATGATTTGGTACACTTTTACATATGTTATATGGAAGTTAATATCATGTGGTAATAGAAGTATAAGTAGTGTAAAGGACTTGTAACAAAGTTACTAACCTAAAAAGTTATAAAAACAAGTTTAAAACACATTTTACACAAATATTCTAAAGGGGCTGTTTAAAGTTGAATTTTAAAGTATATATTTTATATTTTTATAAAATACTACATGTCATGACGATTCCAAAATGATAAGAAACTCGAAAATCCGATTTATAACGAAAAAGATACGACAATTACAAGTTTACGACAATAAATACTTTTATAAAACAATTTTTATAAAAGTTACTGTTCACATCAGTAAATAACATTTTGAAAACATCATTTATATGATAGAACTTTTAAAAACAAAGACGTGCTCGAAAGAATCGCTAAAAACGGAGCTATAACGAATAAGATACGACATTTACGAGTTTTCGACAACTAAAACGATAAAAATAAACTTAGGGTATGTTGTGAACAGTAAAAATTACTGTTCAGCAGAAGTTCCAAATTTTGAAAATGTCAAATATTGATAACTCGTCTTAATACAAAAGCGTTGGCACAAGAAACGTCAAAATCGGGCTTAAAACGCGAAAGTTATGTCGTTTTTACTAAAGAGGCAATTATAAACGTTTTTACTTATTAAACACAATTTTACCAAAACAATTAGATGGTGATTGAACTATATAGAAAGAGGAATTGTTTGGGATTGTGATTGTGGAGTGGTTTGTGAGGTACTTGGTGAGGGTGTATCTTGATCAATAGTTGGTATGGAAGGTGACCCGGTTGACTCAACAGGAGCTGGAGCTTCTTCTACAGGAAATGGAGAGGCAACGCTAGCTGGAGAAGAGAAGAACTCATCAAACACTGGTTGAAACACAATATCCTATTCATGCCTCGATGGTGGTACAAACGGTGCTGAATGAGGAGGGTTTGGAACGAGTCCTAAACTGAGTGTTGCAGAAGTCATTTCATGAAGCGTGGGTTCTAAACTACTTTTTTCAGAAGCCATTGCCGTCAGCTCCTCAAAGTCGATATGGATGGTTTCAATGATTTTTCGGGTACGTCAGTTGTGAATACGGTAAGCTTTCTTCTTTGGAGCATATCCGATGAAAATACTTATATCAGCTTTAGCTTGAAGTTTGCCCAAATTCTCACTATCATTGTTTGGGTAACAAAGTGCGCCAAAAACGTAAAGGTAGGATAAATCCGGCTTTCTTTCATGTAAGAGCTCATAAGGAGTTTTTCCATGGCATTGTTGTATAATGGATCGGTTTTAGGTGTAACATGCGGTAGCAACTGCTTTGGCCCATAGAAATAAAGGAGCTTTTGCACAAATTAACATTGTTCGAGCGGCTTCAACAAGAGTACGATTTCTCCTTTCAACAACACCATTTTGTTATGGAGTTCGCGTAACCGATGTTTTGTGAGATGCCAACCTGTTCATAGTAGTATTGCAGAGTTTGATTAACGAACTCAGTTTCATTAACTGTACGAATGTTCCTTACAGCTGCATTCAGTCTAACTTGTATCATTTTCAGAAACTTGATTATAAAACCAGGAGCTTCATCCTTTGATGCTAGAAACTTCACCCATGTAAATCGAGAGTAATCATCCACAATGACGAGGATGTACTTTTTCTCATTTACACTTGTAACACGCATAGGCCCACAAAGATCCATGTGTAGAAGATATAGTTTTTCTTGATTGGTGTCTTCAGATTGGGTTTATGTAATTGTTTCTTGCTTTTTCCCATAGCACATGCAGAACACAAATTGTCCTTTTCAAATTTAAGTCTGGGAAGACCACGTACTAGACCATTTCTAGCCAAGTGATTAAGAGCACCAAAGTTCAAATGAGACAGACGTCGATGCCATAACCATGACTTAGTCTTTGTGGCTTTTGACAAGAGACATATAGGAGAAGGCACCATCATATCCCCAATGGACGGATAACACAGGTTAGTTCCTCGAGAGTCGAGATCCTAAAAGTAAATCAACACCTTCCAGATTACGGACAAAACAAGTGTGTTTTCTGAAGGCTACTTCAAGATCTGAGTCGTAGAATTGACCAATGGAGAATAGATTGTGTCCTAGTCCTTCCACATAATAAACCCTTGAAATTGTGACATTCCTTATCTGATAATCACCATACCCCATAATCTTCGCAACTTGGTTGTTACCGAATTTTACAATATCGAGAAACTTATGAACGAAATTGGTGAGCTGAGAGCGATCTCCGGTCATGTGCTTAGAGCAGCCGAAGTCCAAATACCATAGAACAATTTGGACAACCTGCAATCAATAAGAGAAGAAGAGGATGGAGCAACTGAAGTATCGGATCCCCGAGATGTACCGGGTTCCATTGTGTTAGCAGTCCTAGATTTTGCAACCTTAGGTTTGCTATTAGGAACAAATTTAGGTACATTAGGTCTCCTTGTATATACTCTAGTTACTACATGTTTGGGTGCAACTAATTCAAGAGGAAGGGGAACCCTAAGAGTCACTTTATTAGTGGCGGTAATCCTAGTTAAAGGGCATGCGTTTCCAATTAAGGTAAAAGTCCTTTCGGTGGGTTTCCATTTATATCCAACATAATTATACACTTTTCCAGTAGGTTTCCATTCTTTTCTCTTTTTATTTTTCTTAGAGGTAGATTTATCATGTACATTCATACTATTCACATGATCAATTAAACACATAGCATGATTAGCATCAAACAAACATTCATTGCATACGGAACAAAGAGCCTGAGCACCTTTAACAGGATGCTTTACATGTTCATTACAAACATTTTTAGAATCAGAGTTCTGTTTATTCAACTTAGATTTAACTTTCCTAGATTGGACTTCTACTTTATTCTTCTCATTACTATTTGATGTTTGTGAAATCCTATCATTCTTTGTATTGCTTGAAGGCTTTGATACGCTAGCACTAGTAGAAGGTTTTACTCCTGTAGAAGACAATAAAGGTCTGTTAGTTACTTTGGGCATGTTGCTTGATGATGCGGCAGTGTCAGTAAATCAAACTGTTTTCTTCTTATTGATAGGCATGACCGCAATTAATTTCTCACTAGGTTTGTGAATATCAGGGCAAGTATCTCTAACGTAACATAGCAACTCTTGAATTAGCTTAACATGCGTACATGCTGAGTAAGATGCACTATCTAAAGGGTTTCATAATTTAGCTTGTTCAACTACTTTCCTAAGAATAGCAGCTTGTTCCATAGTATGCTGAAGATAGTATTCGTGAGCTTCCCTATTATTCTTAACCTTAGGAGCCAAAATTACTGGGTCAAGCTTATACATTCCTGGAGCAATAGTGGCAGCATTATCAGCAATTTCCTTTTCTTTTAATTTCCTAAGATCATTTTTTAATGTTGTTATGATAAACACTTTTTCCTGAAGTTGAGCATTTAAATCAGTAACTTCAACAGACTTTCGATTTAATTGATTAACCAAAGAGTCAGTGTGTTCTTTAGCATGAACACGTGATGGTTTAATTGAATCATAAAGTTGTTTATAAGTTTGTTTCAAATGCTCATTATCCGCAATTAGTTTTGTCACTCTATGTTCCAGTTTAATGTTGATAGTCTCAATTTCATCTAAGTCCTCTTTCACACTTTCACTGGTAGAAGTTTCATTGACACACTTAATTTGTTCTTTCAACTTCTTGATTGTCTTATCTTTTGCTTGAAGCTCAGCTTTCAAATTGTTCAATTCAAATATGTAACATTTCCGTATTTTCAGGTCATTTTATGACGCCATTTATCTCGTCATTATTTCACCATTTATTTTATTTTAGTTTCGTACGCGTTTACTTTTAATTCTTATTATATAATTAAGTCGCGTAAGCTAAAAAAATTTATTTAACGAATAAAACAAGAGAAATATGATTTTTATACACTATTTCCTGACGTGAATAGTGTTGGTTCGTTTTTAATAAAAATTTTGGTGAAACATTTTAGAATAATTTATATAATATTTATATGAGTTTTAAATTTATAAATATTATTTTACGAGACGATTGACCCACTTAAACGATAACATTTTACCAACGATAAAAACATTATTTTATTTTTTTCGAAAGTAATAATTAACTTTTTATATTTATTTTTATCGGTTACGTAAAGTGTTTACGTTTCGCAATTTAAATTACATTTAGGCATACCCGGGAGCACCAATACCTACCTAAACAACTTATAACTTCAAGTAACACTAGATAATATCAAAAATACCAAAAAAAAATACCAACTAGTTCTTTTCTCCCCTCCCCATTTTTCGTGAACTAACTCCCATAAGTAGAGACATTGAGCTCATTTTATCAACTAAGGTACTTTGTACAACCTATGACTAATTAATACATAGCTCATGACTAGTTGGTTTGACCACAACACTTCCTTATTTCTCTCTTTGATGTCCAAAGTCACCCCCCTTGTCTCTTTGATATTCTTGACTTGCTATTAATTCATTTGACCACCTTAAAATATTTATACTAGCATATACCCTCACTCTTGATAACACTTAGCAAAAAAAAATCAACTCTTTTCTCACTTTGGTCACTCCACACCCACGTCCCATATTAAAAACACACAAGCAATCCATAAAATTTATTTTACCACATATACAAGTATACTAAGATCATATCTAAGTCTTTCTAAGGAGGTTGAAGGCTTGATTTAAACATTTGCAAAGTTTAAACAAGTTTGGGTTTTCTTTGGAAATTTGGGTTTTGGTTTGGTTCGGATTGTGGTAAGCCGCGGATAGGAACAAAAGGGACGAGACGGGTGCATTTTATTTTTTCGACTTTGCTCCGTATAGCTTTGTGAGCCTTCCTTTTTATACTTATTTCGACTATTTCATTGTTCATTGATTCGATATTTTTTTATATATGTGATGAAATCTATTGGAACTTGCGGCGTTAGTATATTGTGATATTAATATTAAAGTAGGATTAGAATGAAATTATAAGGTATATTGGATACATTTTTGATGAGTTTTTGGGTCGAAAACTAGTTTTAACGCATTTTGTATCGGGTCGTTTTGACCAGAAAATAGTACCTATGTTTCGGGGTTCAAGATTTTGAAAAGTTTAATTTTTGTTTATGAAATATAATAAAGCTTTTCTAGACGGACGTTTTGATATAAAATGGGACTTCTAACTCCCAATAACGAAGAAACTGGAGCTAGATCGATATATACACTTTAGTAGAAAATAAGTCATTTTTAATAAATATTAAAAGCTGACAGATTTATTAGTTTAGCGTTTTGATCATTTTCGAGTCCGTTTCGGCCTTCCGGCGAAACACGAAAGTTGTTCGGAATGACGTTTTGCATAAAATCTCTTTTTGGTCAAAGTCGTGAAAATGTAATATAACGGGTCAAAATCGAAAGTCAAACTTCTGTATTTTTATATATAGTTTCAGCAGATTCTCGTAAGGGCATTTTGGTCATTTTCTGTCGAGTTTCAGGTCTCGGCTAAAACTAAAAAGTTGTCCGGAATATCGTTTCGCATAAATTTGCTTTAGAACCCGAGTCGTGAAAAGGTGATTTAGTGGGTCGTTTTGGTCGGGTCAGACTTAGAAAATAAATGTATTTTATTAAAAAGTCCAACGTAAAAGTCAACAAGGACATTAGTAAACGTTAACGAACTATGAAGGTGATTTCGATTTATAAAATAATATCGAATAATATATTATCGTAAGTAATTACTTTTGAGGCCGTTGGTCGATTCTAAAAAAAATGAAATAGTATATGATTGGATGGAAAATAGTATATATATAAAATATACTAAGTGTTAAGGTTTAGAACGCGCAAGTGGATTTCTCATCACATATAAGTATGTATGCATATATAAATATATATATGTTTTCGTCATAATGATGTACGCATCGTTGCTCATATTTTGTACGTATTGTAATCGAGCGACGTAATTATAGGTCGTGATCAAGATCGTTACTGCTTCGTTTGTGATTTATTTGGCTTATTCAATCGTGATCGTTGATCAAGGTGAGTTTCATAGCCCCTATTTTACTTGTTTTAAACTGTTTTGGGGGAGAATACATGCTCGTTTACAAACTTGTATATTTTACTACAATACAATTACCTTTCAATACTTTGTGAGTTCATAGTCTCGCATTTCAATCTTTTCAATGTTTTATAAACCCGCGAGGGGAATACATGCTCTTTTACAAACTCGTATATTTTACTACAGTACAATTACCTTTCAATACTTTGTGAGTTCATAGCCCCACCTTTTCTCTTTTAATGGTTTTCTTAAACTGTTTTCGGGGTGAGAATACGTGCTCGTTTTACTACATAAACTTATTGATTTCTATACGTAAGCGTTACATGATTATTTTTACTAAAGCTTGATTTGTTTACTACATGATTTGAGATCGTGAATACCTATATTTGAAACCGTGAATTTTAGACATGATTGTTTTACTACGGACACAAGTGTTTTTCAAAGTGTATGCTATCCAGATTACTGCCTGATTATTAATGCCTAAGTTACCTTATTGCCGTGAAGTCCCTATTATCATGAACCGTTAATTGCTATTATAGTGAGCGCTGGTGTTATGGATAGATCTATCGGGACTAACAACCCCCACCCTTCCTTGGGTCACTAGTTTGATCGGGTGCATTTAACATTGAGAGATGTTAGGGTGTTGGCAAGCATCCTATATTCTGATTGGGGCAAAAATCTAGTTAAGGCTTCGGTGTCATGAGCTTAGTGCAATAATATGTCATGACTATAGTGCAAATAATACAACGTGTTGGACATGATATATGTGTTTTCTCTTGTCTACCTTACTTGTTTTGGACTTCGGAATACGTACTTAGTCCACCATACTTCGATCTTTAGTGGACCACTACAGAACATTTACTAGATTTATAAAATCACTACGTTGGATTTTGGAAATAACACTTTTAAATGTTGTAACGCTACTTTTCTTCTGAAATATTTCTTAAATTATTTCAATACTGCTTTTTACTTAAACCTATGAATTCACCAACATTATTGTTGACATTTTAGCATGTATTTTCAGGTTACTATTTTGCTAGTGGAGCATTGGGAGCATTCGAGTCGCGCGAATATATTTTTGAAGGCTTAATAACTTGTATACCATTCGACAAACGTTTTAAAATAAACAAAATGTTTCTATTGCATTATAAATGGGATCATTTGTAAACTCTGATTTTAATATAACGAATGAAAATTCTTTAAAAACGTCCTTTTTGAGTCGATTTCTTGTGACTATTCCCTTGTGCCTGAGTCAGCACCCCAATATTACTATTCCGCTGCCGTCCGATTTTGGGGGTGTGACAGATTGGTATCAGAGCTGAAGTCATAGAGAACTAGGTCGTTTTCAAAACCTAGACTATGACCATGTTTTTCAAAATTTAGAGTCTATCCTTGTTTTATCCGATGTCCGCGCGCGCTTGCTCCCAGGTAACTTATAAGCTCTCTTTTGCATCCCTACTACTATTACATGTATAATGAGTATTTAATACTAGACTATGATTTCGTTCTCTTACGTCTATCATATGACGTCTTACTATTTACCTTATATCGGTCTGTTATATGAATATTGATCATTCTAATTTTCGTGTACTTCCTGATTTCTCATTTTACTCCCTTGAGCGTCAATGCTGGTATTATATATGGATACCTATACATATGGGATAATTTCTTCTTGATCTCTTACGATTAACTCCAACCATTTACGCGACTTTACTTTATTCCCTTTTGATGATATCGAAAATTCGGCATATTTTGTAAATTCTACTAGTTACTTTACCATTCGACTCCGAGTTGGAACACTCTTCTTATGCTTTTGAATCGCATATGTTGTTTTGTAATCCATCGTTTTGAAGTCTTCCAGTTGATGGGAGTACGACAATTAACTTTTCACCTCATACGTGTCACCTTGGAGCACCTACCTTTAGAACACGACTCTTTACATTCATTTTGTTGATTGAATAGTTCTTTACGTTCATTTTCTTTGACTACTTCTGCGTTCGTTCGGATATTCTTTATACTTGCTATTATCTATCGCTTTACAAACAATCTCGATGTCAACCCATAAACCATTTTGCTATCATTTTGTTGTCACCCTATGAGCTACTTCACGTTTACTTTATTGACTATTTCATTTCGTCATAAAACTATTTGATACATTTCATACATCACACTATTATGACAAAAATGAGCATCGCAATTGTCAAGAAACAATTTTCTATTTGCATCAAGTTTTGTGTGAGTATTCATAAAACGCGTTTACTTCTGGAAATCGAATCAGTAACCATAGCAACTAAGCAGACCTTCACTCCACCTTACTATATAAAGTCGACATAAAAAAAAGTGTTACAACTGACACGTTAAGCTGAAGGGAACAAATAAGCCCACTAGGAGCCGAGCCTTGGTCGCAACAATAAATATTAAACCAACATCACAAATCTTGAAACACCCAAGTTAAATCAATTTAGAAGGGAAATGCAAACGAGTTACCAAGCGTGGTAACGAAATTATCGAAAGGCATAAATAAAAATAACAAAAAGATTTATTGCCACAACATCCATTTATTATCTTAGAAATAAGATTACATAAGAACATAAAGGAAATACAAGTTTTATTACAACCCTCCCATAATATCTATTCCTTCCAAAAGAGATCTACGCCGATTGCAAGAACGATGAGGGGCACGAGAATTGCTAGAATAAAGGCCAAATACTGAAATCCTTCTTCGTATGGGAAGTAGGCAAGATAAATGCCGAGTGCTATCGCGGTCGCCATCGCCAAGATCGTGATGATGTGCAACATTTTTGAGGATTGGATAAGAGAAAATGTAAGTGAAAGATTAAGTGTTGTATGGAGAAATGGAGGAGAAAATTTTGTATAAAAAGGGGAAAAGTAACCGTTGGGGGTTACTGTTCACCGACCGTTGGGGCACTGTTCATATATTAAAAAAAAAAAAAAAAAAAAATAATAATAATAATAATAATAATTATCTACACCTCTTCATCAACATTATTCCGGAAGAAATATCCGCATCTTTTTCTCCGAACCCGTACCTTCCTCAAGTGCCGCAACTTGAGCCTTGAGGACAAGGCTCTTCTAACCGGAGGAGACTGTAACATTTCCGTATTTTCAGGTCATTTTATGACGCCATTTATCTCGTCATTATTTCACCATTTATTTTATTTTAGTTTCGTACGCGTTTACTTTTAATTCTTATTATATAATTAAGTCGCGTAAGCTAAAAAAAATTATTTAACGAATAAAACAAGAGAAATATGATTTTTATACACTATTTCCTGACGTGAATAGTGTTGGTTCAGTTTTTATAAAAAAATTTGCGAAACATTTTAGAATAATTTATATAATATTTATATGAGTTTTAAATTTATAAATATTATTTTACGAGACGATTGACCCACTTAAACGATAACATTTTACCAACGATAAAAACATTATTTTATTTTTTTCGAAAGTAATAATTAACTTTTTATATTTATTTTTATCGGTTACGTAAAGTGTTTACGTTTCGCAATTTAAATTACATTTAGGCATACCCGGGAGCACCAATACCTACCTAAACAACTTATAACTTCAAGTAACACTAGATAATATCAAAAATACAAAAAAAAAACCAACTAGTTCTTTTCTCCCCTCCTCATTTTTCGTGACCTAACTCCCATAAGTAGAGACATTGAGCTCATTTTATCAACTAAGGTACTTTGTACAACCTATGACTAATTAATACATAGCTCATGACTAGTTGGTTTGACCACAACACTTCCTTATTTCTCTCTTTGATGTCCAACGTCACCCCCTTGTCTCTTTGATATTCTTGACTTGCTATTAATTCATTTGACCACCTTGAAATATTTATACTAGCATATACCCTCACTCTTGATAACACTTAGCAAAAAAATCAACTCTTTTCTTACTTTGGTCACTCCACACCCACGTCCCATATTAAAAACACACAAGCAATCCATAAAATTTATTTTACCACATATACAAGTATACTAAGATCATATCTAAGTCTTTCTAAGGAGGTTGAAGGCTTGATTTAAACATTTGCAAAGTTTAAACAAGTTTAGGTTTTCTTTGGAAATTTGGGTTTTGGTTTGGTTCGGGTTGTGGTAAGCCGCGGCTAGGAACAAAAGGGACGAGACGGGTGCATTTTATTTTTCCGACTTTGCTCCGTATAGCTTTGTGAGCCTTCCTTCTATTATTATTTCGATTGTTTCGTTCATTGATTCGATATTTTTTTATATATGTGATGAAATCGATTGGAACTTGCGGCGTTAGTATATTGTGATATTGATATTAAAGTAGGATTAGAATGAATTACAAGTAAATTGGATCATTTTGATGAGTTTTTGGTTCGAAAAACTAGTTTAAAACGCATTTTGTATCGGGTTCCGTTTTGACCAAAAACAGCACCTATGTTTGGGGTTCGAGATTTTGAAAAGATGGATTTTGTTTATGAAATATAACAAAGCTTTCTAGAACAACACACACACACACACACACACACACGGGACATCTAACTTCCCAATACCGAAGAAACTGGAGTCTAGATCGATATATACACCTTAGTAAAAATAAGTCACCTTTTAATAACATATTAAAAGCTTGACAGATATAATTAGTTTAGCGTTTTTGAGCACTATTCGAGTCGTTTACGGCCTTCCGGCGAAACACAAAGTTTGTCGGAAATGCCGTTTAGCATAAAATCTCTTTTTAAGTCAAAGTCCGTGAAAATGTAATATAACGGGTCAAAATGCGAAAGTCAAACTTTTGAAATTTATTATATATAGTTTTCAGCCAGATTCTCGTAAGGGCATTTGGTCATTTTCTTCGAGTTTCAGTCTCGGCTAAAACTAAACAGTTTTCCAGAATATCGTTTCGCATAATTTGCTTTAGAACCTAGTTCCTGAAAAGGTGTATTTAGTGGGTCGTTTTGTCGGGCCAGACTTTAGAAAAAAAATGTATTTTTATTAAAAAGTCCAACCGAAAAAGTCAACAAGGACATTAGTAAACGTTAACGAACTATGAAGGTGATTTCGATTTATAAAATAATATCGAATAATATATTATCGTAAGTAATTACTTTTGAGGCCGTTGGTCGATTCTAAAAAAATGAAATAGTATATATAAAAAAATATACTAAGTGTTAAGGTTTAGAAGGCGCAAGTGGATTTCTCATCACATATAAGTATGTATGCATATATAAATATATATATATATATATATGTTTTCGTCATAATGATGTACGCATCGTTGCTCATATTTTGTACGTATTGTAATCGAGCGACGTAATTATAGGTCGTGATCAAGATCGTTACTGCTTCGTTTGTGATTTATTTGGCTTATTCAATCGTGATCGTTGATTAAGGTGAGTTTATAGTCTCGCATTTCAATCTTTTCAATGTTTTATAAACCCGCGAGGGGAATACATGCTCTTTTACAAACTCATATGTTTTACTATAGCACAATTACCTTTCAATACTTTGTGAGTTCATAGCCCCACCTTTTCTCTTTTAATGGTTTTCATAAACTGTTTTCGGGGTGAGAATACGTGCTCGTTTTACTACATAAACTTATTGATTTTTATACGTAAGCATTACCTGACTATTTTTACTAAATCTTGATTTGTTTACTACATGATTTGAGATCGTGAATACCTATATTTGAAACCGTGAATTTTAGACATGATTGTTTTACTACGGACACCAAGGGGGGACGGGGAAAACAGGACACAAGTTTTACAAAGTGTTATGCTATCCAGATAATCCTGATATTTGCCTAAGTACCTTCTCTGCCACTTAAGTCCCCTGTTTATCATGAACCGTCAGTTGCTAGTGTCGTGAGCGCGAGTGTTGTGGATAGATCTATCGGGATTGACAATCCCCACCTTTCTTTGGGGTCACAAGCTGACTTATGGTGCATTGAACATTTGAGGTATTACTTTCTAGGATGTTTGGCAGAACATCCTACTTTTATGGGGCATTCCAATCTATTGATTGAAGTACGTTAAGGTTTCGGTGTCATGAGCTTAGTGCAATAATACAAAGTGTTGGACATGATGAATGTGTTTCTCTTGTCTACCTTACTTGTTTTGGACTTCGGAATACGTACTTAGTCCACCATTACTTCGATCTTGTGGTCCACTACTGAACATTACTAGATTATTATTACATCCACTACTTGATTTCGAAATAACACATTTAAATGTTTAACGCTACTTTTCGTCAGAAATATTTCATAAACTATTTCAATACTACTTTTTACTTTAAACCTATGAATTCACCAACATATTGTTGACTTTTTAGCATGATTTTTCAGTTACTATTTTTGCTAGTGGAGCATTGGGAGCATTCGAGTCGCGCGGCAATAATTTTGAAGGCTAATAACTTGAAACCATCGACAAACAAAATAAACAAAATGTTTCTATTGCATTATAAATGGGATCCTTTGTAAACTCTGATTTTAATATAACGAACGTGAAATTTATTTAAAAACGTCTCTTTTGAGGCCGTTTTCTGTGACTTGTCCCTTGTGCCTTGAAGTCGCACCCCAATGTTACTATTCCGCTGCCGTCCGATTTTAGGGGTGTGACAAAATAATTGATCAAATAAAGGTTCAGTTTGGTTCACAGATGTGTTATTCTTTTGAAAAAGTTCTTTATTGATTTGCATTGCAATTTCAAGAGAAATGCAGTGTTGTTCAAGTTCAGAAAATCTTTTTGAAAATATATTATACTCATCTTTTTCAACCATGTTATGTTGTTTGATAAGCTCAGCTTCAAGTTCCAGACACGTGTAGCACATTTCCACATAATTCACAGATTCAATCATAGCCACAGAAGAATTCACATTCACAAAAGTATTCGGATCCACAAAAGAATTCACAACAATATTCATAATATCTTGATAAATGATTTGATCCAAGAGTCGATCGTTTTCAATCAAAAATTGTTTCTTTTGAATTTCAAAACACTCTTTGTCTACATTATACTGTTGAACAGCAGCTTCCATCTGGTTAAAAACTGTTTGTACTTTCGTTACCTCATTTAAATGATCTTTATCAAAAACATTAAATATGTCTTTTAAAGTCTTTAAAAATAGAATTATTTCATTTTTAAAAACAGCTTTAGTATGTTCAAACCCCCATTCCCATTCTGTTAAAGCATTGTGCGTGATCCACTTTTTCATCACATTGTCAAATTGGCTAAGATGGTATTTAAGCTTTTTAAGGCTTGTATTAACCAGGCTTACTTTAGGAAGTTCCCAAGGAGCCTTAATTTTGACAGGCAAAGAAGCAGATTGGTCAATAATAGGGTGTAAAGCTTGTTTATCAGACAATTCTTGTTGTGGGACAAAATGTTTACCAAAATGTTCAGATAATCGATTTAACTCAGCATAATCAATTGGTTTAGTGTTAACTTTCTTTTCTAAGACCATTGGATCACTTTGTTTTAAAAGCATTTTGGATCGACTCTCTTTTTCAAGCATCAAAGTCTCTTAAGAATCAGCAATTGAAATAATATTAGTTTCCTTAGCAATAACATTACCATCATACATCATTAGCCTAATATGCTAAGCTTTCTGATAGAAATGATTTTGAAAACCAAGAGCTTGTTTCAGGTTGTTATCATAGAAACCTTGTGGTTTCGTGAACATATGCACAGTTTGCGCGGATTGACCCATTTTACAAACAATGTTGTCCAGTTCTTTAACTTTCTTTTCTAAAACAATTTTTGTATCAATATTCTTAGCTTCTTTTTCCTAGGATTTGTTTTTGAAAACATTAAATGTTTTTGTTAACAATTCCTTTTCCTTTGTTTGTTTAGAAAGAGTTTGTTTAAGATTGTTAATTTCTTTTTCAAAATCTGCAAACTATGCATTTTTCTCCCGAATTATATCATCTATTATGAGTTTTTCTCTAGTATCTAAATCCACATTTTGTCTTTCTTCTAGCAATTTTAACCGTTCTTTGTATCTTTCAAGCTCAAAAGATAAGGATTCATTGGCAATTAAATTGTCATTATTGACCTTGTTACAGTTAGTTACTTGATTTGACAGTTGTTCAAACAAAGATAATATCAAGACATCTTGTTGTGTAGAGGAGTTTGTATCCTGAACAGCAACATTTTGTGTTTCTAGCAGATATTGAGAGTAAGGAATGATATTGCTATCACTGGTTATCTCATTCTCTGGATAATTCACAAGATAAGGTTGTTCAGAATACGACATCTCTTGCACACTTTGATTTAGCATATCATTATTAGTGTTGTCAGAGTATGGTACCTCGGAGAGAATATCAGAACCGTAACTAGGCAAATTGGCCATAAGAATTGCTTTGACTGTAGAGATCTCGTCACAGTCAGAATCATATGCATCCAAATCATCTGCTTGATCAGCTGCACTGTGTGTGATGACCGACTGTGTAACTGGACCTTCTGCAATACCAGGATCTGCCAAGAATTCTAATTCTTCCTCATTAAGAACTTTACCATTTCCTTGAGCTTAGACCAATAGAACTTTTTCCCTGAACCACGTAGCATCCCTTTTCCTCTTTGGCTTTGGACATTGTCTTGCCATATGACCTTCCCCTTGGCAGTTAAAACACTTCACATCCCTTTGTCGACCTGAATAATTCCCTCTTGAACCTGAAGTGTTAGCTCTTATTCCTGAAGTACCAGCAGCATAAGAATTTTGTCTCCCTTGTACAGTCACTCTTCCATCATGAATAGTTGCTTGTTGTCTTGGGTTGGATGAGTTTCTTAGCTGATTATTAGTAGATGGGAAACTAGATGTGACGACAGTAGACAGAAATGACATCATTTTGTTAATGGCATCAATAGGGTCATCTCCTTGCTTAAACACATGAACTGCTAGACCAGAGTCTATTTGAGGAAATTCAGCAAGGTGTGTCTGTTGCTTAACTGTGGAGATAGGATATTCAATTTTAGGAACATATTATGGTTGTGGACAAGCCTCTTGATGAATAGTTGATGAGTAAGCATTTGGATAAGATGCTGATGGATAAGTGATTGCATGTGGTGTTGATGGATAAGTAGTTGAGTAATTTTGTATGGGATTAGTTGATCCATATTGAGGAGACTGAGATAGTGAAAACTGTTGTTGTTGTTGAAATTGAGGATTGTTGTATGAAGACTAATAATTGTTAAAGTGAGATGGAGTCATTTGATGATTTGCAACTAATGCAAGTGGATCTTGACTGCGTTCACGCATGAGACGAACTTCATTTGCATAGAGCTCGTGTTGTTTAAGATATTCATGAAGTTGATCAAATTTGTAAGTATGCAAATCTTTTACAATCTTGACATCAGCCACAAACTTACTCCATTCAGATGGAAGACTGTTTAAAAACTTGGTATTAACTTGAAATTGCTCCAATTTCATATTGTAAATGTTCATGTCATTCATTAGATGGGTAAATCTTAAGTAATATTAATTAAGTAATTCCCCCTTGATGGGAGTGAACTTATCAAATACATCATACAATTTGCACTCCTTTTCCTGCTTAGTCAATGAGGTAGCTTGCATTAGTAGTTGAACCTTTTCCCATAGATCCTTGGCGACTCTGTGATGATTAACAAGTGAATAGATATCAGTTGGTAGACCTTGAAGAATGATATTAATTGCCTTCATATCACAATCAGCTTGAATTTTCGCAGTAGGAGACAATTTAGCATATTTCTTTGTCCTGGTCACACCATTTTCTTCAATTGTAGGCCAAATGAGTAGACTGTGTTCAACTGATTCAAGTATCATTCTTCCATGCTCTTTATTTTGCATGTATAGTTCCATTCTACTTTTCCAAGAATCATCCAGGTCTTTGTCCAACATTGGTGGACGATTGTCAGCACCAAAAAGTATCATGTACTCAGCAAGAGTATTCTTTTGTCCTGTTGGAATCATTGAATCCATTTTAATTTTGATGTTATTAGATTACTTTTCGATCGAACAGTGATACGAAGTAATTATGTTAAATTGAGTTGGTTTGAAGTGTTTTAGGTCTTAAGAATACACGGTATTTTACTATTCTTGATTAAACCATAAAATAACGTTTCACGAGATTTTACAAATAAAGAAATAAACCGTATAATTAAAATTAGGATTAACTCACCTCTAGAAAAACCTTAATTCGCATTCCAAAGAAAAGATTAATTCACCTTTGTCAGAGGATTAATTCGCCTTCCCAAGAAATTTAATTCACCTTGAAAAATCTTTAATTCGCCTTCCAAAGAAAAAATTAATTCGTCTTGCAAAGAAAAGCTTAATTCGCCTTTGAAAAATCTTTAATTCTCCTTCTAAAGAAAACACTAATTCGCCTTGCAAAGAAAAGCTTAATTCGCCTTCAAAAGAAAACACTAATTCGCCTTGCAGAACAAACTTAATTCGCCTCCTACAAAAACGAACTTCAACTTTTCCAAAACACTAAAAGACTCACTTTTTAACGTTTTTACTCAAAATTTCTTTTACAACTTACTTATCTAAGCCTAGTAGAACCTTAAAAACACAAACTTAAAACTTTTTAACACAAAAATTTACAAATCAAGATTTTGGACAAAAAGTACATTTCTAACTAAAACTTATCAAAATGAAGATTTTTATGTATTTTCCAAGGTGTTGCTTGTACAACTAGATAATACAAAGACAAAAGAGTAAAAAGTAGTAATCTTTATGGGTTTTAAACCCACAAAAAGTGAAAACTTTTTGTTAGGTTTGAACCAAATCGGACGAGTAGAACGAGTAAACAACGAACACAAGAACAAACAATATCACCCCATGGCTATTGATACCAATTGTAGAATACTTGTAATCAATAACACCAAATAACAATGAAGAAATATAGAGAGAGGAGGAGGTTGGGAGGATGCTTCTAGTAAGAGAAAGTAAACAAGAATATACACACTTAGACTATGAGAAAAGAAACAAACAACCAACACCCTCTCCATGTGTGGAGAGGGTATTTATACAAAGAGTTAGAAAGGATATGGATTGAGTCCATGGGCTTTCCATGGGCTTTTGCCTAACTAGCCTATCTAGTTTCCAAATATTACTTTACGAGCAATCTACAATATAATGAAAGTGACCGACATTTTTCGTGTTCCTTACACGCTGGAAATCCTATCAAAGAGATTCTTATAAATTGAATCTACTTGATCACAGGTACAATATTTATACTGTAAAACGATCCTTACAGAATCGGAGGTTAATGCTACCGAACTTCGGCGAATGACAAAGCCATATTCATGCATATCAGTTTATTACTAACTTAGAAATGTAGATCTAGACGATGGTGTAGCAACCTCACTCCAGTTGAGTCGGATTCATAACCACATGCTCATATTCAAGCTTTAAAGACGTACACTTGGCATCAAGATTCAAGAATCAAGAAAGACAAAGTTCAAACAAAGACAAAGACTTTTGCAACTCTGATATTAAAGATCTTCCTTAAAGAAATCAAGATTTTCAAGACAAAAGTTATCAAGGGAGATTGTTAGAAAGCTTTCAAGATGATGCAAAGTATGAGCATGTTGGTCAAGACACAAGATCACAAGGTGGCAAGGATCTCAAGGAGAAAGATTTAAAAGATCTCGAATTAACAAGCAAAGTCAAAAGACAATGACAAAGGCTCAAGATCAAAGATCACACAGCATGAAGGAACAAGCCTACAACAAAGATAAAGTCCAAGAACAAGACTCAAGAACTCAACGACAAGACAATCTCAAAGACCTTGCTTCGGGGGAGATTGTTAGCCTCAAAATATTGAGTCGAACATGGAATCTTCAGTCTTTACTTAGTATACGTTGTAATAGGCTAGAACGGGAAACGGGCTTGTAATATTAATCTAATCTTGTACGTATTGTGGGATTAAGCCCAAAGTAATCTCGAGCTCGGCGTATTAGCAAAACCACATGGCCTAACAAGCTCATAAGAGCCAGCCCAAGTGATGGTATAAATACCCTACTCCAAGATGGAGAGGGTGTTGGTTCTTTCACTCTTGTAAGGAATCCTCCAAATACTCTTTCTCTTAATCTAATATTTCATCTTTTCTTCTCTCTTATTTTCTTCTCATCTTCTTCCTCTATTTCTTATGTGATTCAACCTTGGTGAAGTGATATTTTGGTTCCTAGAAATAAGCTATTAAAACCGTTTGCCTAAGAAGCTATAATGATTTAACAATGAAAAAAAACAAGCTTTTTAAACTAAATAAGTCCTAAATATCAGTGTTGCAAAAATCAGCCTAGGCGGCCGATTAATCAGCGCCTAGGCACTAGGCGGGGATTAACCGCTTTGATTTTCACTAATCGGCCTTATTAATCGGTTTGGTAAAAAATGGTCAACATACCAATTAATCGGATAAAAATCGGCCAAATCGGGCATAAATCAGCTAAATCGGGCATATATTTTCAAAATTTTATAATTTTATATATAAAAAATCCAATCCGATTAATCCTCGATTAATCCCCGCCTAACTGATTAATCGCTAGGCGGTACCCAACCGCCTAGCTAGCGCCTAGCGATTTTTACAACCTTGCTAAATATTAAGCCGAATACTAAATAATCCAAATAAGCCTTTAATAGGCCGTCCTAATAAGCTATAACCCACACAAACAAATCACTCAACCCACCTCATGGATCTTGATATCAATTGTAGAAATAGTATTTCACATACATAATAGTTAGATTCTTATGTTTCTAGAGAGAGAAAGCTAAAGAGAGAGGGATAGAAGAACTCATGAAAAACACACACTTGAATATGAGAAAAATCAATTCAACCAATACCCTCTCCATGTGTGGAGATGGCTTATATAAGTCGTTACATGTTAGGCTCGGATGGGCTTTCCATGGGCTGGCTCTGTTAGCTTGCTAACTAATACGTTCATGGACTACGAGCTAAGACTGTGAATACGTGAGTGACTGAGTCTTTTATAGAATCCTAACAGTGTTTTTGATGTTGTAGGAAAAAATGTTGATAAGACAACATTTTTTCATAACACCAAATTAACGGCACCATTATTACCTAGCGCTCTAAATTGAATATATGCTTTGATCCGTTGACCTTTTCAAGACGGTTCTAAAAATAAATAACTTTCTTCATCTCTTCCAGTTGCAAACCACTTTTTGAACATTTGACTTTTTTGTCAGTTGACTTTTGAACTAGTGTTAACTCTGCTTACATTTACGAATCCTTTTTAAATACTATGAACCATTGTATGCATCTTTTTCAACCCTCCTTAAAAGCTATTGCTAGGGGTGGAATTAAACAGTCAGGTTGCCAGTAAAAGGTGGACATCGAATCAGTTAGAATGGTAAACAAGGTTGAGCTGAAGCTCGAGCTTAACCCGGGGCTCATTAAATAATCGAGCACGAGCTTAAAAATATATGCACAAATATATTGCATCTACGTGTAGCTATGTTTAAACTAGCTCGAACATAGTGTGTGTATGAAGCAAAAGTTTGATTCGAGCTCTATTTCATGTAATAAAGAATACTATAAGAATGATTTCTGTGTTTCTCATTCCAATGGGTAAAATATATATACATAGAAGTCTCTTACAAATTTACTAATATAGAGCAAGTAAATAAGTACATAAGAATGACATAGATATTCTAATTAACTACAAAGATACATAACAGTATACAACTCTACATTCCGTGCTTATCGTAACACTCCCCCTCAAGTCGGAGTGTGTAGATCACAAACGCCCAACTTACAAAGAAGGTACTGAAATGGTCGTTTCCTAATTTCCTTAGTAAGGATGTCAGTCGGTTGCTCATCAGTTGGAACATGAGAAGTGATTATATTACCGGCTTGTATTTGTTCACGCACATAATGGCAATCCACCTTGATATGTTTAGTACTATCATGAAATACGGGATTAGAAGCAATGTGAATTGCTGTTGTGTTGTCACAAATTAAACATATGGGTTGTGAACCATAAACACCAAGAGAAGTAAGGAGAGACTTTACCTATGTAAGTTCACAACTAGTTGTAGCCATTGACCGATCCTCGGCTTCAGTAAATGATCGAGAGACCGCATGTTGATTCTTAGTCTTCCACGAGATCAGAGACATGCCTAACATGATAAAATATCCCGTAAGAGAGTGTCTAGTTAGTGGAAAAGATGCATAATCAGAATCACAATATGTGTTAAGTTGTAAGCTGCTATCTCGTCGAAGCAAAAGACCATGACTAGGATGGCCTTTTAGTTAATGTAATACACATAGTGCAACATTCCAGTGAGCATCCTTAGGACTCTGCATAAATTATGCAAGAGTATGAACCGAATAACAAAGTTCTGGATCAAGTAAATGAGACGGCCAACTAGACGTCGGTAACAATCGGGTTGGTTGAAATCAGGTCTGCTCGCGTGTGCAAGTTAATGATTCGGTTCAATAGGGAAGTCACATGGTTTGGCAGCGAATAAACCTATTTCTGAAAGAATATCCAATGTGTATTTGCGTTGAGAAAGAAAAAGACCTTCAGGATGACGAGCAATCTCAATTCTAAGAAAATATTATAAGGCTCCCAAATCCTTCTTGTGAAAGCATGCGCTCATATATGATTTAAATTTAGTAATGGCATCTAAATTTTTTCGTGCAACAATTAAGTCATCAACATAAACAAGAACATGAAGCTCAATGCTACTACGTTTGAAAGAAAACAAGGAATAATCCGCGTACGACCGAGTAAATTCAAAAGTTTTAAGAGTAGTAGCAAGTTTAGAAAACCAATTACGTGGAGCTTGACGAAGACCATACAAATACTTTATAAGGCGACAAACTTTTCCACGCGAGCCATAGAAACCGAGAGGAAGTGTCATGGACACTTCTTCATCAAGATCGCCATGGAGAAAAGCATTATAAACATCTATTTGGTGTAATTCCTAGCTACGAATAATAGCTACGGCTAAAAAAACATGAACGAAAACCATCTTTGCCACGAGAGTAAATGCTTCATTATAGTCGATACCTGTAACCTAATTATTTCCAAGAATGACAAGTCGGTCTTTGTATCACTCAATGGTACCATCAGAGTTATACTTAATCTTGTAGACCCGTTTACATCCAATGACCTTTTTGCCATTCGGAAAATCCTCAAGAACCCAAGTGTCATTTCTTTCAAGATCATCTATCTCTTTACTCATAGCTTCATGCCAATTTGGATTGGTTATAGCTTGTGTGAAATGAGTAGGCTCATTACCCATGGTGACTGCTACCAAGAATTGAGCATGTAGAGTAGAAAAATTACTGTAAGTTACAAAATTAGCAAGAGGGTATTGTGTACCAGAAGATGATGAGCCGATGATTGGTGTAGAAGATTAGATGAGGTTTAAAGATTGGATCGTATGACAAACAAAGTGAAACGCCCATTTCTGAACTCTATTTAAAAAAAAAAGACATGACCCGAAATGACCTCCCGTTACTTCTCAAGTATACTTTTATTTTCTGATAAGAACTGGACCTTGAAAGTAATTTTAATAGAAAGTAGACTCGAATAGCTTTCCAACAATATGTGGCACGACCTCTAACGAGCCACATATCATTCTATACGAAATAATAAAATGACAAAAATATGTCCAAGTCATTTGTGAACCATACGCCCTTATGCCCAAACTCAGAAGGGCGTATGGTCTGATCTCAGATTCTCAAAAAATTCATTTTTAGGTGGAAGACATTTTGCCCAAACCCATAAGGGCGTATGCCATGTACTCAGAAACTCAAAAAACTATTTTGATTGCAGAAGGCCTTATGCCCATGCGCAAAAGACCTTATGCTCCTATTTCCAGTCTTTTACCAAAAGCACAACTTTCTCTAATTTCTGGAAAACGACTTACACGACTCGACATATTACAAAAACTTCCAGAAATCATTGATATAACGTATTACATCATTTTCATAAACATTTATGGTCTAAATGACCCATAAGCACATACTTCATAGGTTTTGCCAAACACCCATTTTGACCCACTTTAAATGTAACTTTAGCACATACTATAACAAATGACTTGACATACTTTAGCTTCGGTATTTACAAAATACTTTGACACTTAAAAACAACATTAATAACCATTTATGACACTTGGGGGTTCAACATTGCTTGAGCTCAGTATCTGGTAATAAGCTCATAAACATAGTCTAACTCGCTTCCAAACCTTCTATGTCTTAGCCATTGATCTTTACCTCCAAGACTTACTTGCATCAAGAACAACCTATACAAAAACATCAATAATTAAAAGGGGTAAGCTTACACTTAGTAAGTAACCATGTTAAAACATATATAATACATCTATTACACATATTCGCAACATGAACAAACACCATTAATCCATAGCTATTACCATTCAAGTATATATCCAAAACTCCATAGCATCCATCAAACTTTAATCAGATAATAGTACAACAAGCTATAACATAACATCAATCTTATAGAAATCTAAACATATATCTTGGTTAATCCATAACCAATAACTAACACTCTTTTCTCTAACTAATTAAGTTTTTAATCAAACCACATTTTCTAGGCCAAGACTTTCAAATCCTAAACACCTTCATTCATAATCACAATATATGATAACATCAATATTAGACATATCATAACCACGGTTACTTACCTTGAATCCAAGCTAATTTTATAAATAATCTTCATCATCATTAAAAGCTTACTTTCCTAAACCATAATCATCACAAACCCATATCACATAAATGAAATACTATTAAAAGGTTTATACAACCCATTAGTTTGCCTTTTATTATCCCTAATTATCATATGATTATATCTTGATAATAGAAAATCCTCAAATTACTAACTTTGTTCAATACCATTAATTATCTTAACCTATGAGTTATATAACATCATAACAATAGTTTAAAACACATTTTAACCAAAACCCCCAATCTTGGGTGCATGGACCCTAATCATAATTTGGTCTTGACCGATTATCACAAACACCTCAACACTTGTTTTGAAATCACAGTTACCTACAACCCTCAATTTTGGTATATAAACCCTAACACCTCAAAATTATCAACTCAAATAGAGATCACTTGTAGGAAAGATTTATAAGCCTTAACCTATTGATTAGAACATAATTTCTTAATCCAGATCATAACTAGTTGCCTTGTTTTCCCTCCTTTTCTCCTAGTTTGAAGAATACAAGTAATCTTTGATATGAAATAAGAAGGAACTTAGTGAGAGAGAGTGGAAGGAAGGATGTATTCTAGAGAGAGAAAGTAAGAAACGTATAACTCATTAAGTGAAATGAGAATACAAAACCAACCAACACCCTCTCTAAAGCATGGAAATGGTATTTATACTTACAAACATATCCGGCCATGGGCCTTATTAGGCTTTCTATGGGCCTTTAGGCCATATTAGCTTAATTAACTTAACTACGGGCTTTGACTATTCTACATTGGAAGTGACCGATACTTTTCTTGTTTCTAACAATCTCCCCCTAAGGGAGGTCACTCCAATTTACAAAATTTAATCCTAGCATACTATGCTTTGTCTTTAGTCTTCAGCTCGTAAACTTCATTTCTTGATTTACTCTTGTGAATATGTTGTAGTGATTAGTGACTTTGGGATCGAGCTTGTTCCTTTATCTTTAACTTGTATGTGAGAATGTGATCTTGAGCATCTTGAGATCATCAACCAAGCATAATCTCTTCGCCATCTTAATGAACTTTGCCATCTTGTGAAACTTGTGACTTTGGACCGACATGCTCATACCTTTCTTGATTTGTTGACTTGAAAAGCTTTAATGTTGCATCTTTCTTGAAATTCTTTAACTTTAACACTTCGTCACTTCGAGAAAGACGTTCGGTATCAGAGTGACGGAAACTTATTTGAAATTCTTTGACTTTAATACTTTGTCACTTCAAGAAAGACGTACGGTATCAGAGTAGCGGAAGTCTTAAAACATGTACTTGAGCTTTCATGATGTCTTTATGTTTGTCGGTCGGGTATGAGCATGTGGCTATGAATCTTGTGAGTCAGCAGGAAACAGGTACCTTCACCACCATCTTTAAGTTTCCTGCAATAAAACAGTTAGCAATAAAGCGGGGGGACGAATATGGCTTTGTCATTCGCCCGTGTTTGGTTGGAGTAACCTTCGAATCCGTGAGGATCGACCTGTGATCAGGTAGATTCAATTTAAGAAGAATCTCCTTGACAGGATTTCCAGCTGAAGTATAGAATCTTTCTAACACATGTGTATTAGATTCATCAAACTCAGCATGTTCTCATTATCGGAACGTCTCAAAGCAGACAGCACGATAAGAGTGAACCAGCGAGTTACTATCTCACCGATTGAAAATAGAAAATTGATTTGAAAATCAATCGGTGTATCACTTGCAAAAGTGTTTTTGTGACACACCGAGAGTGTTAATCATTTCAAAAATTCATTAACAACCGTTGATCCATTTCCTGGAACAAGTTTGATTCTTATAGAATCGCACCATCGTTTCTTTCCAGTTGTCACAAGTTTGATTCATAAAGAATCGCACAAGTTACCTACCATGAGCTTGTTTGATGTTGGCTCAAGCAGGATTTCCATCTTCATTGTGAATGAATTCACTCTGATGTTCTGGCAAAATCACAAGGATAATGCGTAGGACTCTTAATATATATCTTGTAATTCACATTGTGTGACTTAGCAAGCAGAATTTGACAAGTGTCCTAATGAGATTTATGGATGATCTCTTTTGGCTCTAGACTCAATAGTGCACTTTATGGTCCCGGGCGGTTACTTCAGATCAACAGCACAAGATATAAATATAGAACGACACAAAAAGGTCGTTTAAATTGATACATTTGGATTATAATAAAAATACATATACAAAGCTTATAGCTTTCACTCTTTTCCCTTGTTTAATATTTCAAAAGATGACATAGACTTTCCCAAAATATGATATAAAACTTATGCGTGCAATCCAAAACGTAACCCAATACAACCGTGGCACCTCGTTTCCTAATGACCTCCTGAAAACATCATTGCTTTAAAACTCAACAAAAATGTTGGTGAATTCATAGGCTTATGTAATTTAATATATGCAGTACCGCAAGACTTTAACCCGTGATGTGTGACCATGAGGGCAAACAATCACAAAACCATATTACATATACACTGAAGCTTGAAAACATCTTGTCGCAAAATATTGCGTACTCACACTAAAAAAAAAAAAAAAAAAATTATAAAGAACCGAAATGATGTTCTAATAAAACCCGAAACAAAATCCCTGATTCGACAATGCTATACCGTTGTTTCGGTGATGAGCTAGTCACCCGAACGGGAGGTCCTTTCCCAAATAGATCTATTAAATAACATTCGCGCTCACATAATGTAATTCCCAACTACATCTATGCAATTGACAGTTCATGATAATGGGCTTAACTTGGGTTATCGCTACTTAGGCAAACATGTAATCAATGTAAAATATCCACTTGCGTCCAATTTGTAAAACAAAGCATGTTTCCACCCCAAATAAATAGTAAATCATAAACAGTAAAAAAAGTAAGGGCTATGAACTCACCTCAAGTGAGTGATCTGATAACAAAATATCCCAAGTAAAAACGCGTCACGCTAACGCTCAAATGCAACCTAGTTAATATAGGTCGAATCAGTATTCAAGTACGTTGTCTAACAACAACTGCATATAATCCTATATAGTTATCATCGTACTATCGTTCGGGCTATCATAATTTAAGAGGTCATGACATGACGTACGAGGAGTTAGGACACTTTAAATCGTAAATCCAACAACTCGTCGATACGCCATCCGAAGAGGCCTCATTATGAAACTCCCTAGTATTATAGCACTTCGATAACTAATAACATATATAATCTATATAGCTATATCCCATCTATTTGTTAAGTGAAATTGAAATTATAAAGTATAAACGTTTATATTACTCCTTAACTAAAATGACCATAACTTGTCGTTATAAAGCTCGTTTCTTCTCGCGTTTCTTTACGCCCACATTGCTTTGTATTAAGATGAGTGATCATAAACCACATTTTAGGTATTTTGAGATTCTGTGATGAAAATGTTTACTGTTCAAAACACTAAAAATCATTTTTTAATACTTTTAATTTAACGTAAAACCCGTTTTAAGGGCCGTATCCCTTATTCAGTTATAGCTCCGTTTTAGCGATTCTTTCGAACACGTTCTCGTAAATGAAAGTTAATCATATTAATTGATGTTATAAAGTATAAGTTTCTGTGGTGAAAGTACTTTTTATAAAACTTATTTTATAAAAGTATTAACTACGTAAACTGTAAATGGCGTATCTCTTCGTTATTAATCGGATTTTTTTCGAAGTTCTTAATGACCCCAATCGATCCTAGTGACATGTAGTATTTTATAAACCCATAAAACAAATATGTAAAACTTTGAATACAAAAACAGCCTTAAGATATTATATTCCAAAAAGTGTTTAAAACTTGTTTTTTAGGAACTTTTTAGCTTACCACTTGTGTTATATACCCCTTAGAGACCCTTAATAATCTTATGTCCTTACATATATTAGGTCCATAGGTATATGTTTTGTTCAGTGAGTCCAAGATAACAAGATTACCTGTTATTCTACCATTTTCACGTTGTAACTACATAAGTTACTTTTAGAAACCCTAATTTGCACTAAAGAAACAGTTTATACTCAACCAACATGTTAAAACACTTAAACATCCGTTTTAACATAATATTATCATCCATATGACATGTAAATAAGTATACAAAACATTAATCAAATGTAAAAATCCATTTCACATATTCAAAAGTACCCTAGATGGTGATTTAACTTAGTAAAGCATATGAACACATAAAATCTTAGTTATGAAATGATTAAGCTTTTGATATAACCTTGTGTGGATGAGTAGAGATGATAACAACAATCACACCCTTGTGATTAAACCTCTTGGCTTGAAAAATTAGGATGAAACCCTAATTTTTACCAAAAACCCTAATCTTGCAATATCTTCTTAAAACCCTTTCAAAGCTTAACCAACCCTTCAATTCTTCTTAGAATACCTTAAGTATGATATGTAAACACTAATATGGTGAAAGAAAATCAAGCTATGGATTGTGTTTTCTAAGGGTTTTGAGCCGTGAGTTTGAGAGAGAAGGGAGAAAGAGTTTTTGTGATTTTTGCTAAGCGTTTAAGAAAGAAAGAGTGTAATGCTGCTAATTTAATAGTGATAATATCTAATTAACCTAACCATGGATACTTATCTAACCCATGTGTAAGTGAAATGGCTCCTATAAGATCATATATATTTATAATACCTAGAATGATTAAAATATCTAGAATATAGGGCAAGTTGATACTCTTGGATCCCTATCTTGAAAAATTTCGCACATAGGCTCCCATTATGTTATATTGATTATTTTGGAGTATTGGGTATAATCATGGTATTTGTTTAAGCGTAGTTAGGTTTTGGTGTTCCGGAATGTCAAAACCGTTTTAAATCGCGAAACGTAACGCATTTAACGTACCCAAGTAAAAGATACGAATGACAAAGTTTATTAATTATCCTCTAAATAATCATATAACACTTGTTTGATGTAAACATTTAATTGTTTAATGCCCACGTCTTACATGAATGTCATTTTTTAGTTTACGCGTTTAACTTAACGTTTAACGGTTTAATGAGCAACGACTACAATACAAAAAATAATAGGTGACTATTTATTAAACGGTCGAACATTGTCCTAAAACACGATTTTATAGTCTCCCTGGAATAGCTGAGCCTTGTCCTCAAGGCTTAAGACGCAGCACTTGACGACGGCCCGTTACCTTTGAGGAACATATGAGGGGATTCTTCTTTCCGGAATTGATCCTCGGCGTTCCACGTAAACTCAGGACCTCTCTGTGAGTTCTTCGAACCTTGACTAATGGGATATTAACGGCTTCGCTTCAACGTTTAACTTCATCACACTGATCTGTGATCTCTAAAGTTCCCTGGGGGTGGGGGGGGGGGGGTCCTCGTCAAACTAAGCTTTCATCGAAAATGAAGTCCTCCACAACGGAACGGCTAAGGGTTCGTCGGGCAAGACACGTCTTTAAGTTCGGACACGGTGAAACGTATTATGAACTCTGCTCCCAGCCTAGTTTTCCCCCTCAGAAGTCGAAGCTTGTAGCAACGCCATCCACCCTTTTTATTACCTTGAGGGTCCAACAAACCTGGGATTTAACTTCTCCTGTTTGCCAAAACGTACTACCCCTTTCCAAGGCGAAACTTTAAGCATTACTTTATCTCCAACCTCAAACTCCATCGGTTTACGCTTTAAATCAGCGTAGCCTCTTTGCCTATCACGAGCGGCTTGCCATCCTTTGCTTAACTGAATGATTTTTCCTCGGAGTCGTCTTCTTGAACTATCTCTGACGCGGTGAGTTGAACTTCTCCAACCTCAGCCCAACCAACAGGCGACCGACATTTCTACCGTGAAGTACATCAAAAGGGTGGCAGCCTTAATGCTAGCAGATAACTGTTATTGTATGAAAACTCGACCATCAAGGCAAATTTTTAACCCAACCAATTCAAGTCGATTACACAAGCAACGAAGCATATCTGTCGAGAGTTTGAATGGTTCTCTTCTGCTTGTGTCCTCAGTTTGCGGATGAAATGCCCGTACTCAAATCTAAAACCTTGTACCCAAAGCTTTCTGAGGACCTCCATAAATTTGATAGCGAACCTAGGTCACGATCACAAATAAACGAGACCAGTAATTCAATGCCTATGTTACTACTATCCTATAGGGACATTCTCGCGCTAGTTTTTCCAGAGGGTCAGTTTACCCCTCCTGTTATAAAAATTGCAGACTTTGTAATCGATCGAAGAACGATCACCCAAATGGAATCGTACCCTTGTGATGACTTAGAGAAGCTTCGTGACAAAGCCATCGTGAATTTCCCACTTCCATTGAGGTAACTCGGTTTGTAACTCAACAACCCGATTGGCTCTGAAGTTCACAGCCTTGACCTTACACAGGTCCAAAAACTTGCTAACAGAGGTGGCGATGTAGCTTTTCATATTGGGACCACCAATATACTTCTTTACGTCTTGATACATTTCCTCGGAAACCTAGATGGATAGAAAATACTTTGTTTTGTGGACTCGGTGCATGATCACAGTCCGCAAATCGCCATAAACAAGGTAACCAACTCCGCCATTGAGGCCAGGGGTCCATCCGTACGAGGTCCAACTTTCCGCGATAAAATGCCTCTGGAAATTTTGGCATTTCAATCAGCATTACCTCACATCCTCCTCTTGATGAGTTTTTCTGGTTCCGTGCCATCAGTCTGAGCATTCAAGTTTGCTTAGGAAGATCCAACTAATAGTCATAGACGGAAAGCTCGACCTCTTAAACGTGGTTCTCGTTCTTTCCTCTCATAAGCATCAGCAACTACTATGCTTTCCCTGGGTGATAAAGAATTATCGCAATCGTAATCACTAAGCAACTCTAACATCGCGTTGTCTCTGTTCATTTCTTCTGATCAGAAATGTGTGTAAAGCTCTTATGATCAGTGAACACTGTACACTAGGTTCCATACAGATACGGTGCCACCAAAATCTTAGAGCGGAACACTACTGCTCCAAGTTCCAGATCCATGAGTAAGTAAAGTTAATCTCCTGGATCTTTAACTGGAGGATGCCATAAAGAAATCACCTTTTCTCTTTTCCAATCAACACAGCCGCCCAAGACCTGTCTTTGAAGACGTCGCAGTATGCGATGAAATCTTCGCTTCCTTCGGGTAAAGCCAGAATTGGTGCACTACACAACTTCTGCTTCAATAACTGAACGATTGCTTCTTGTTGTCACCCACTCAAAACTTACCTTCTTTTGAGTGAGCTGGGCCATCTGGTTTGCGATTTTTAAAAACCTTCAAGTGAATCGTCGATAATACCCAGCAAGACTAAAAATTGACGAACCTCCGGGTGTCTTAGGAGATTGCCCAATCTTTAACGGATCAGATCTGCTAATCCACATGAAAGCCTTTATTATCAATCACGTGACCGAGGAACAGTACTTTTGGAACCTAAATCACACTTGGAAAATTTTGCAAGCAACTCCTCAACTCCTCTTCTCAACACTCCAATTATTAACTCAGATCTCTTCGGCTCTTTCTTTTCTTGGAATAGATCCAAAATAATCCGTCAATAAAGACAATTAGAATTTGTCCAGATAAGTTTCGCACACTCGGTTTTCATGAGGTCTCCATAAACACAGCAAGTGTGCGATTGTCAAACCAAACGCATAACTTGGAATTCAATAATGTTACCAAATCGAGTTCTAAGGCATCTTCGAGATGTCTTCTTCTCGCACCCTCATTGGTGAAACCTGACCTTAGGTCGATCTTCGAGTAGACACTCGACCCTGTTAAGTGATCGATATAAGTCATCAATCTTTGGTATCGGATAACGTTCTTCACCGGTAGTTTGTTTAATATCCAGATAGTCCAAGAACGCAAATGGCACATCTGAATGATTCCGTCTTTTCTTCTTGACAAACAAGACGGAGCTCACCCAGAGGTGAGGAACTGGGTCCTTATAAAGCCCTGTCGGACAGACTCCTTCATTGCTCCACAACTCTTTCATTCGGAAGGCGCAATCGATAAGGTGCCTCGTGCTACGGGTGCGCACCAAGGTAACCCAGAACCGATTTGAAACTCCACATGTCGATCTGAGGAAGAAACCCGGCAAATCGCATGAAAATACAGTCAGGAAAATATTTAACATCTGTACGATCCTCAAGTCGCTTCTTCTCTGACTTGTCTTAATCTCCTTGTAGTAACATGTCCAAAAAGACGTAGATCCTTTTAGCAGATACTTTTGACTTGGTACACAGATGACGTTTAGGCCGTCGTGTGTCCTTCAACTACTATTCCGTCACACGAACGATTAGGATTTCGCGTCACCGGAGGGGATACGAACAATCTTCTTTAGCACAGTTGAATAACGGCATGTATTGTTGACAACCAGTTCATTCCATTATCTCGGTCGAAACTAACCCATCTCTACCATCATATAGTGATCTTGAATATGATGGTTTTAAAAAGTCAACTACAACCCATCAAAAAAATAAAATTAACTCTATTAACCACCGTCCACTAACTCATTAAGTTTATGTTGAATTGGTGGTTTAGGAAGTTTAATGTGCAACCCTTAAGGATAGTATTTAACCCAATTATTCTCCCGTCAGCTAGTTCGACATCATAATAGTGATCTAGGGTAGATGGCGTGATGTCAATTTAGGAGCTAAATGCAGTAGACACAAAACTTCGATCGACACCCGTATCAAATAAGATATAAGCATAGCGGTTGTTTAGAAGGAACGTACCCGCAACGACGTTGTCTGGGTTTGCCCCCGCATTTCCAACCACATACACCTTCGCTGGAGCCCTGTCATTCCCAGCTTGATTACCACGGTCATTGTTTCTTAGTTTTGGGCAGTTTCTTCTAAAATGTCCTTGAGCTCCGCACTCATAGCAACCGTTGCCCTTCTGATTATTGTTGTTGTTGGCATTCGCAGGCCGGCTTCTACAGTCTCTGGTCAGATGGCCAACCCTCTTGCAGTTATTGCACCTAGGTGGACAAGGACCTTCATGATTGTAATTACACTTGGAACATAGAGGTTTAGACCCGGCGTATGATTTCCTGTCACTATTGCCTGCAGTGTAGGCCTGGCCTGTGTTCTGCCTCTTATTCTGTTGTTGTTGGTTTTGATTGTTCTTGGAAAGATCATCATACTTTCTTTTCCTTTCTGCCTGACGTTCAGCATAGGCATGGGTCTTCTCATCCATCAACTCAGTTGTAAACTCGATAGCCTCTTGCATAGTTTTCGGCTTTGATGCCTTTACACTGCCATGTATCATATCGGGCAAGCCACCGATATACTTTTCAATCTTGTCTATCTCTTCTGGGAACATCCTGGAACACATCAAAGCTAGTTGCTGAAATCGTCGACTATAGGCCACCACATCGGTGCCCTTGACCTTAAGATTCCACATCTCAGTCTCAATCTTCTTGATCTCACCCCTCGGGCAGTATTTATCAGTCATCATTTTCTTCAGTGTTGCCCATGGCATGGCATGAGCTGCTTCAGGAGTAGTGGTCTTAACATGGGAATTCCACCATGTAAGAGCATCGTCTTGCAGAGTGCAAGTCGCGAATTTGACTTGACTAGCTGCTGTGCAATTGCTAATGCTAAACACAGACTCCATTTTCTCAAACCATCGAGTGAGTCCGACAACTCCCTCAGTGCCTTTGAAGTCCAAAGGTTTGCATTTCAAGAATTCAGAGTAAGAGCATTCGCGAGCAGTTTGTGCTGGCCTTGGTCCTGAACCATTGCTGTTGTAGCCATTCCTAACCCTGCTTGCTTCTGCTTCAGCCATTGCAGCAGCAACTCCTTGGTCAATTAAGGCCTGAAGTTGTGCCTCAGTAACAGTTGTGGTGGGTGTTGCATTTGGGGTTGGTGTGACTGGTGTTAAGGAAATATATTCAGCCTCTGTACTCGATATGGCAGTGCTCTTTTGCTTCTTTGACGACCAGCTAACAAGTTTGTCACCTAAGAACTGAGCGCTTCCCGATGTACTATGTCTAGTGTCCTGACACCCCGTGTGATCGGCATCTGCATAAGATATGAGTGACATATCGGTATCCTTCGAGTACCATAGTCCCATGTTAATGGTTCTGTTAGGGTATCGAAAGATCCGTTTCACCGCTTGTAAGTGCTTTTTAGTAGGCTTAGCCTGATACCGTGCACATAAGCAAATAGCATAGTTAAGGTCAGGTCTACTGGATGTAAGATACATTAAGGATCCAATCATGTCACGGTAAAGTGTAGCATCAACTGGTTTCCCCTGTAGATCTTCATCCAGTTTTTTGTTTTCAATCGTGGGTGTGTCGATAGAATCAGTAGTATGCAAACCATATTTTTTAACAATTTCAGAAACATATTTAGATTAGTTTATGAAGATGCCTTTGGGACTTTGAGATATTTGTAATCCTAAAAAGAATGACATTTGCCCCATCATCGACATCTTGAACTTATTGGTCATCTGATTAGCAAACTCATCACACATGGCAGTATTAGTTAATGCAAATATTATATCGTCAACATAAATTTGTACCAGTAATATGTCGTTTCCAGCATGCCGTGTGAAGAGTGTTAGATCAACTACACCTTTTGAGAATTGTTGAGAGATGACGAAGCTTGACAGCATATCATACCATGCACGTGGTGCTTATTTTAGACCGTAAAGAGCCTTTTTGAGCTTGTACACATGCGATGGGTTGTCTTGATCAACAAATCCTTCTAGTTGAGAAACGTAGACCTCTTCTTTGAGCTCGCCATTCAAGAAATCCGTTTTGACGTCCATTTGGTAGATTATCATATTCTTGTGAGCGGCATATGCTACGAAGATATGAATGGCCTCAATTCTACCAACCGGTTCAAATGATTCTTCAAAATCAATTCCTTCTTCTTGTCTAAATCCTTGAGCAACTAGTCGAGCCTTATTCTTTAATACCCCACCAGATTCATTTGTTTTGACCTTATAAATCCATTTGAGTTTTATTAAGAACACGTTATCTGGACACGTCACCAGTTCCCATTCAAGTCTTTCAAATTCATGAATTTCTTCTTGCATTGCATCGATTCATGATGGTTCAGTCATTTCTTTTTTGAATTTCTTGGGTTCTACTGAAGTAAGGAAGGCATCAAAATAACACCGCATGACATCAGTTTCAAGTTGCTTCCTTGTAGATACAGAGCGAGAAGGATCACCGATCACGTTTGATATAGGATGATCCTTAGTCCATCTACCAAGGTGTTCAAATGGAGTGTGGATTTATCTCACATTAGATGATGATCCTTGAGGAGTCGAGTCTTTATTAGGAGATTCTTTAAGTGGATCGTCATGAAATGTTGGTGTTTTTGGTGATTCTTCAAAAGCTTGAGAAATGATTGGAGACTATTCATGTTCTTGTGATGAAGGAATACTTGTTGATGGAGCATCCTGGTCAATGGAAGTTGACACAGGAGAATCAGCTAATACTTTAGCTCTTGGAGCAGCAGCTTCTTGAACTGGAGAAACAACAATTGATGTGGGGTTAAAGTATTCATCGAACATTGGTTGAAACAACCGATCCCAATCATCTTTTTTTGGTGGAATACAAGGTGTTGGAAACAGGGTATGGAAACGAGTCATGTACTAGGTGTAGCAGCACACAGGTCTATAATGAAGCCCGGGTCCTGAACTGAATTGTTCAGAAGCCATTGTTGTTAGCTCATCGAACGTTACATGGATTGTTTCAGTAATTATCCGGGTCCTTCTGTTGTAGATTCTGAATGCTTTCTTTGCAGGCGCGTAACCAACAAAAATCCCTATGTCTGCTTTTGCATCAAATTTACCCAGATCCTCATGGTCATTGGTAGGATAACAAAGTGAACCAAAGACATGAAAGAATGATAAGTCTGGTTTCTTGTCTTGCATAAGCTCGTATGGAGTTTTGTTGTATCGGAGGCGTATCAAAGAATGGTTTTGGGTATAACAAGCTGTATTGATAGCTTCGGCCCAGAGAAATAATAGAGCTTTAGAAAAGATTAGCATTGTTCTAGCAGCTTCAACAAGAGTCCAATTTTGCCTTTCGACAACACCGTTTTGCTGAGGAGTGCGAGCTACAGAAGTTTGATGCGAGATGCCAACATTTTCATACCATTCACGAAGTGTCTGATTGACAAATTCGGTTCCATTATCTGTTCGAACATTCTGGACTGTGGCTTTCAAACGAACTTGAATATTTTTTATGTATTTGATGATGGCCACAAGAGCTTCATCTTTTGTTTAAAAAAAATCTAACCTATGTAAATCTTAAGTAATTCCCGTTAATACTAGCCACACGCATCATGCCACACAAATCCATATGCAAAATATATAGTTTCTCTTGGTTAGTGTCTTTAGCTTTGGGTTGATGAGAGGCTCTCTTGCTTTTCCCTAATGCACATGCTGAACACAAATGATCTTTTTGAAATATAAGCCATTGGAATTCCTCTTGCAAGACCGTCTTTAGCTAGCTTGTTCAAAGTACCAAAGTTAAGATGAGATAACCGACGGTGCCATAACCAGCTCTTAGTCTTTGACGCTTTAGATAGAAGACAGATCGAGGATGACTTAAGCATGTCATCAAAAGAAATTGTGTACAAATTTGTGTCACGAGACCCTGAAAGTAGATCAACAACTTCTAAATTACGAATAAAGCAAGTGTTTTTCTGAAATGCAACTTCAAGATCCGCATCATAAAATTGGCCAACAGAAAACAAATTATGTCCAAGCCCTTCAACGTAGTATACCCTTGAGATAATAACATTTCCTAGCTGATAGTCACCATACCCCATAATTCTTGCAATCTGGTCATTCCCGAATCTAACAGTACCCAGAAATTTACTGACAAAGTTCATGAGCTGAGAGCGATGGAATATCTATTGTAGTGGATCCTCAAATTTGATTGGGTTCTGAGTTGTTATCATTCTTAGATTCTAAAATCTTAGCTATTTTACTCGAACTTATGTTTTTAACATTTTTGGGTTTCCTGCTATAGACTTTTATTCCTAGTTTTTGTATTTCATCTGAGTGGGAAGTGGTTTGCTTAGGAGGCACTATGTTAGTTGAGGTGATCCTAGTTAAATGGCACGAGTTACCAACTATAGTGAAATTTCTGCCTGTTGGTTTCTACTTAAATCCTACTTCAGTGAATACATGACTCGTAGGTTTCCAAATATTTTGCTTTTTATGTTTCTTAGCAGATTTAGTACGGTTATTCCCATTTTGTACAAGATCAAGAAGACATTTATCATGAACACCATCAAACATAGATTTATTACAAGTAGCACAGAGAATATCAGAATTCGCATTTGACAAAGACTGCTTAACATCAACATCACAAACAGGTTTAGCAACACGATTCATTTTATTAACTTTCCTACGTTGGGCTTCTACTTTATTCTTCTTGTTCCTACTTGGTGTTTGCGAGATCCTATCATTTGTTTTATTGCCTGGAGGCTTTGATCCGTAATTACTAGTAGAACACTTCACTCCTGTAGAAGACAACACAGGTGTGTTAGAATCTGAAGTATTAGAAGACTCTACCTGTTTAATGTTGCTTAAGGATGTGAGAGGTTCAGCAAACCTAACTTTCTTGACATTGTTCATAGGTGTGATAGCAACCTTCTTAGTACTAGGTGTTATCGCATTAGGGCACGTATCTTGAACATATACAAGCAATTCCTAAATTCTCGTGGCATACTTACAAGCAAGGTCTAAATCACCATCTAAAGGTTGTTTCGACTTAGCTTGTTTGACTATTTCCCGAAGAATATTAGCTTATTCTTGAGTGTTCCTAAGATAGTTTATGTGAACTTCCCTATTTTGCAATAAAAACCCCCCCCCCCCCCCCCCCCCCCACCAAAAAAACCCCCCCCCCCCCCCCCAAACCCCCCACCCCCCCACCCCCCTCGGAGGCAACGGTACTAAATCAAGCTTGAACATGCCTGGAGCAATAGTGGTGGCAGAAGGTATATGTACAACATTTTCAACAATTTCTTTCCCTTTTGATTTTCATAAATCGTTTTTCAATGATGTTATCACAAAAACCTTATCTTGAATTTGAGCTTTTAAATCCTCATTTTCCACAGATTTTAAGTTATGTTTGTTAATTAAAGAGTCAGACTGTTCTTCATGACGAACATGTCACAACATGCCAAGGCAGAAACACGAGGCGTAACATCGTGGATATCATCACAACACAATGGTTTGAACAATAGAGAATCACTAATTGAACACAAAGCCATGGAGCGTACCACATAAACGCCTCCAATTGAACACAAAGCCATGGAGTGTACCACATAAACGACTCCAATTGAACACAAAGCCATGGAGCGTACCACATAACATATAAACGCATAATAACAGCAACTAAAACATTTAAACTCATAGCATCATTTTCACCCCAAGAAAACATAAGAAAAAGGGGCTATGAAACTCACCTGGTGCTAAAGCAACTCCTAAAATCCTCCCACAAAGCTAAACAACAAAATAACATGTGTTACACGCTACTAAGCCAAAATCTTAAGCACATGTAATAATCATATGATGGATGTATAAGGTGTTTATTTACCCTCATGGGTCACCCCGACACCATGCCCAACATTTACCAATTTGTTTACACACTTTTTCAATATTCAATAATTTACCCGAAAATGTAGAATTTTAGTGTCACTATACCATTTTCTAGACCATACCTACTGACCTTTATAAATTTTACTAAAAATCACGCATTCAATATTATGAGTTTACTATCTCCATGATTTTTCCACTAATTTATATCCCCTCTTAAGTGCCCCAAATAAAATCAAACTTTTAACTACTCAGTTTCGGATCTGTACGAACACTAAAAAGTTTGGACCTAAAATCCATACTTAGACTCCAAATCAGAAGCTCTCCTTTGGAGGATTTTTAATAGACACATAGAACTAAACTCCTGTAGATTGGATAATACTAATTAAAAATTTAAGTAGGGTTTTACACCTCGTAATCTGACCTAAATCTGACTCGAATTTACTGCTTTGACAACCTTTCTTGTAACCAACATTTGAATGACTTTCCGACCTTAAAAACTTTCGAGGCCGGATGTTCTGGAAACTAGACTCTCTGAGCTACATCATAGGCATCGGAATCATATCAATTCATGCCTTTATCACCTAGATATCATCACAACAACACAGCCTTAAATTCTGCCAAACCTTAATTCAAGTTTTAACGCGAATTAAACCTAACCAACTACACCCATAAGCTTCTAATTAAACCCTAATAATTATAACATGTTTATTATATCATTAATTACAGGTGTTATGAAACCTTAATTATCCATCATAATAATTATTACATGATTTAATGATAACTAATTAACAAAAGCTTAATTGAAACATACATAAACCTTGATTCTTGAACAACAAATCACCTAGCATGATCTTGAATAAATAAAATCTTTTTTTTTCTCTCTGCCCTAGAGTTCGATCGGTTAAAAAAAAATACGAGGGTTATGAGTTTGTATTTATAGTGTGGGGAAAAGGATCTAGATAATTACCAAATTAGAATCCTAATTATACTAAAATTAGTTTTTCCTTTAATTAGAGTCCTACTAGGATTGAGCTTTATTCTTTTTTTTTCTAAAATTCGTATTTACTATTCGTATATAAAAAAATATTTTTTTTTATCTTTTATTAGTTAATTAATTACCTTCAATACCTTAAGTTTTTATTAAAACCTAAGCTAATTTGGTAAACCATTTTGCTTATAAACTACTTTTTAAAAATAACTTTTCATTTTCAAATTCACTTTCTATATATGGAAAGTTTACTACCAACTTCTATATTTCAACCACATTATTCCTTTCCCATATCACACACTTCCTATAAACGCTTAATCCTTAAAACCAAGTATTGACGTAGCAATGCATGCACACGTCTTTCATATCCATTATCACCACACGTGAACGAATGGAATACTTAACACCAAACTCAAACACACTCAAAATGAGATGCCCATACACCTCAAAATGATATCAAGCACATAATTAACTCACTTAGCCCACATAAATTCACATAGCACAACACTTACACACATAAAAATGAACTCTTAGCCATTTCTAAAGGTTTAAACTAACCTACTCAAATCACGGTTGTCACACAAGAAAGGCAGAGATATATTGTTTCAACCATTATTTGATGAATACGTCCAAACCTCACCACGTGTTGTATCTCGTGTCCCTCTCGTTGTTGCTCAATTACCTGCTGATACAACCAATACACCATTATCAACCACAATTTATCAAGATGCACCATCTGCTAGTACTTCACCAACAACTCAGGAAACACAAACTCTAGTCATTCATCAAGGTGTTGAAGAACAAATTCAAGGAAATAAAAATGCATAATTTGATAATGATCCCTTCATCAGTATTTTTACTTCAGACCCGAGTTCTGAAGTCATCATCAAGGGATGTCATTCCATCAAATTTGCATCAAGTCAACCAACCGTTTGATCATCTCAGAAAGTGGACAAAGGATCACCCGTTGGACAATGTTATTGAAAATCCTTCACGACTTGTTTCCACAAACGCCAACTCCAAACTGATGTCGTGTGGTGCTATTTTGATGTTTTACTCACTAAAGTCGAAGCGAAGAACTACATGGAAGCTATGAAGGAATCTTGCTGGATTGACGCCATGTAAGAGGAGATTTATGAATTCGATCGACATTAAGTGTGGGAACTAGTACCTCGCCCTGATCATATTATGCTAATCAACCTCAAATGGCTTTTTAAGGTTAAGCTAGATGAATTTGAGGGAGTATTAAAGAACAATGCTCGGTTAGTGGCTAAAGGTTACCGTCAGGAGGAAGGAATCGACTTTAAAGAATCTTTCGTACCGGCTGCACGAATAGAGGCGATCAAAATCTTCATAGCAAGTGTTGCCCACAAGAATATGGTTGTCTACCAGATGGACGTCAAGACTGCATTTTTGAACGGTGTACTAAGGGAAGAGGTCCATGTCAGTCAACCTGATGGGTTTGTAGATCAAGACCATCCGAACTACGTGTACAGACTGAAAAAAACTCTTTATGGGTTAAAACATGCTCTACGTGCTTGGTATGACATGTTGTCCAGGTTTCTACTATACTAGAAATTCTCAAAGGGTACTGTCGATCCAACATTGTTCACGAGGAAAGAAGGAAAAGATATCTTACTGGTACAAACTTATGTCGACGATATCATTTTTGCTTTTACAAATACTGAACTTTGTGACATTTTTGCAAACATAATGAGGTCAAAATTTAAGAGGTCGATGATGGAAAAAATGTCTTTCTTTCTTGGATTACAAATTTCTCAAAATCCCAGAGGCATCTTTATTAATCAATCCACATATGCTCTTAATATAATTTAAAAATATGGAATGGAATCTAGTGGCCATGTAGACACCCCAATGGTGGATAGAACTAAACTTGATGAAGATCCATAAAGGATACCAGTTGTCCCTACTTGTTATCGTGGTATGGTCGACTCCCTTATATATCTTACATCCAGCGGACCTGACCTGGTATTTGTTGCCTGCATGTGTGCCCGGTATCAGGCAATGCCTACCGAAAAGCACCTTACTGTAGTTAAATGGGTCTTTCAGTACCTTAAAGGAACCATTAACATGGGTCTTTGGTATCCGAAGGACACCAAAATTGAATTAACAGCATACGCAGATGCAGATCATGCAGGGTGTTAGGACACTAGACGAAGTACATCTGGCAGTGCACAGTTCTTGAGAGACAAACTTGTGAGTTGGTCGTCAAAGAAACAAAAGAGCACTGTTATCTCAACTACAGAGGCAGAATACATATCCCTATCTAGATGTTGTGTCCAAATCCTATGGATGAGATCACAACTGACAGACTATGGGCTTGCATTCAATAAAAGATGGATCAAATCTCAAATATCCATTTTACTCCATTTATATCAAAAACATCACATGGTATGCTATTTTTGAGGGGGAGAAAATTGGACTAAAACGTAATGTGATCTTCTTTGACTCAAGTGTGTATCTCTTTCCTCCTTGTGTAAAACTCTTTTGAATCTCGATGCACGTGTATAGGGGGAGCATTTAAAAAAAATGAAACTATCAAAGTACCAAACAGTTTGATTTATATCATGAGTACTTTGATTTATTTTTAAATGGTTTTATGGTTTTGATCTCTATACCCAATAACCTATTAATTCACGACGGCGATGAAGTCATAAGGTGGTTAAGGTTAGGTATAAGTCTGATGATCCAACCAGAATCGGAGGGATCTACCCAAGGACATTCCACTAGATAGAATTAGAAGTCCTTAGGAAAGATGGAGTCGAATGATAATAAAAGAAAAATGTTGACCAAGGCATGAGTTAGCACTGGAACAATCACAACAAGGTGCTAGTGATGACATCTTGGTAAACATTGAAGGGGTTGAAGAATGAAAAAGAAATGTAAGGATAAAGGGTCTAAAGAAAGAAGCCCTCCATACACTTAGGCAGAAACCGGGTCAATACATATGATATCAAAATCACAAAGATGATTGCTAGTATTGAAGATAGTCATCATGGACCCAATAATGCAATGCACAACCCTCCCTAGCCACTCAAGGTCTCTTAAAAGATTCTTGTTTCATTTCTCATGGAGATAAACATGTTATCTATCGACTTTCTCACTCTGAGTTAGTTGGTATTGAAAAGGTGGCAATCAGCTCCAGCCTCCGATCACTAAAACCAAAACGCACTTATAGAGTCTAGAGCCAACAGAGATCATTATAAATCTCATTAGGACACAATTCCCAAAATACACTTGTTGTTCACAAATAAAGAACACAAGTGATATCTAAGAGTCTTGCGGACTATCCTTGTGATATTGCCAGAACATTCAGAGTGATACTCTTTAGTTTTACAGTGACGAATGGAAATCCTTCTAGTGTCAACATCAAACAGCACTGCGGTAGGTGACTTGCGAAATCCTATATGGATCAAGCTTGTGTCAACTGGATATCGATTTTGGTCCAGTCTATGAATTGAAAACTCTATCAGTTAGATAGTAACTAACTGCTTCACTCTTATCGCGTTGTCTGCTTTGAGACGTTCTGTTAATGATAACAAGCTAGTGCAGCTAGAAACCCTGTCAAGGAGGTTCTTTGAATATACTTTATCACATGTGCAATATGTGGAATCCTATAATGACTCCATAGATCGTTATTAGGACTCATCTAGGGTATGATAACAATGATTGTAACACGCAGCGGAATATAGAGAACACAATCATGTTACTAATAAGGGTTTTTTTATTCAAACATGATAAAGAAACTAACTACTAACTACTACACACGCTTTCTATGCGTTTAGACTCTCATTGGAGAGACTATCTATGAATGGATACCTGTAACCTAGACGCCTACCCTCTTTATATAATAGAGGGAGGTTACAAGAAACCCTAGCTTACTAACAAGATAAGATCAAAATAAAACTAGGAAACTATAAATCAGCATTAAATACTATTTGACTAATCTTCAATCAGCATTAATGTTATTCCAGCTTTGTCTTGTAGGTCCTCCATCTTTAATATGTTTTGTCATAATCAACTCAAAGTATAATTCCCAACAATCTTCCCCTAGTTGATAATGACAAAACCAATAAGCACAAGCTTCCCCTGAAGCTAATATAGATGAAGAACTTCCCCTTAATCCATGCACTCTTCCCCTTTTTGTCATAATCAAATAGGAGTGCATGTATACTAACCATCTCTTGAATCTCAAACTCATTAGCATAGATCAAATCTTCCTTCAGTGCGTAGAAGACATTATTAAACGTCTTTGAATCATGCATAATTCAAGTAACAACAAATAGTAACATGCCGACAAATAAATTTTGTAAATTTATTTATGTTCATGCCAACGGCCACCATCACAGTGAGCTCTGTTGCATCACCGAGAAACCAGTCATGTATGAAAAATCATATCATGAACTGTATCGTATCATACTCCAACCAAATCTGTAAAAGAGCGTGTAACAACCAATCAAGAATCATATCATGAACTGAATCTTCAAAACGAACTATACACATCATCATTGTTCAAAATCCAAACACGTCTTTTGTCCCATATCGGACGATGCTAGCAGAAGAAATTGTAAGCAGACCAGTAGGAACCATAAAGCCTACCAGCAGGAACCATAAACTACCAGCAGGAACCATAAGCTAAAATTTCCGATGAAAACCTTATAAACCCTAGATCGAGAGCCACGAGGCTCTGATACCAATTGTGAAATCCTATAATGACTCCACAGATCGTTATTAGGACTCATCTAGGGTATGATAACAATGATTGTAACACGCAGCGGAATATAAAGAACACAATCATGTTACTAATAAGGTTTTCTTTATTAAACATTAATAAAGAAACTAACTACTAACTACTACACACGCTTTCTATGCGTTTAGACTCTCATTGGAGAGACTATCTATGAATGGATTCCTAATACTAGACGCCTTTCCCTCTTTATATACTAGAGGGGTTAGGGTTTACAAGACAAGATAAGATCAAAATAAAACTAGGAAACTATAAATCAGCATTAAATACTATTTGACTAATCTTCAATCAGCATTAATGTTATTCCAACTTTGTATTGTAGGTCCTCCAGTAAACAAAGGGTTTATACGAGGGTTAACTAACCAGTGTAGTTAGTTAATAAATAACATGTAAAGGTATTTTGGGTGTAATCCTAAAATTTACCAATTTAAACAAGTTACTCCATCTAAATCCATAGTACTCATCACTGTGATCTCGAATAGATATACCAAGCCAAGTTCCAAAGTCTACTACATCACCGGCACACTCATATTTTATGTAATTTGGGTAAACATTTAGAAACGGGTAAGGTTAAATCCTCACAATATCTAACAAGGGTTATTGTGTGTGGGTTATGTAACATGTAATTTCACAAAAGTATGCTTGATTTTTTTTTAATTTTAGCATAATTTAAGCATTTTATGTGAAAAATAGGACAAGTATACATTCTAATTCTTATCCCCCCCACTTGAATTATACAACGTCCTCGTTGTATAGATAAGACATTAAAAACGGGAATTAAAAAAAATTAGAATGAAAAACTCCCTTGATATTTGCTCGGTAGATTCTCCATGTTAAGTTTATTGAGCAAGAATTTATGTTGAACAGCTGCCTTGAAGTTTCAAGACTCCAACACTTTAAGATTTCCAGATTTACAAATTCTCCACCAAAATTCGTCGATTTTCTTTCACGAGGTCCTGTATAAATTCTCTGAAAACAAATACAATTCTATCTCTGTGTATTCATTTGGTTAGACTCGAAATAAATACCTAAAATTGTACTGGAAGTCAATATGCCGTATCCGTTCCTCAGGATATGCCGTATTGATACCTGTATCGAATACGCTGTATTCATTTAACGAATACGTCCTATAGACTGTGCTGAAAATAAACACTGGATAACATCCAGATACTCAATACATCGTATCCATGAGGTTTGGATACGCCGTATAGACAGTCTGGGAAGACATACATCGTATCCATGGGAAGACATACTTTTGTTTACAGCGAAGTCTTTAAGTTAGACTTGCCTCAATTTAATCACATCCTTATAAAACAATTTGGGGTCGAACGGGATGCCAAACGGCACATATAAATTCTTAATAAGATTTTATAGCATCCCGTTGTTAAGATAATTCCAAGCTATGAAATTAACATTTAATTCCTTGATAAAAGTTTCTGTTTTGAAAAATTTATTAGATGTATCATGACTTGTTTCCAAAAGCTTATTTGACCCATGTGCATATGCACCAACATCCGTATTTATTACATTACCCCCCGAAGACTGTTTTATATCAATTTTATCATCATCATTGTCCTTATCCGATTTTGAATCATCGAGATAAATTACGTTAAAAGGAAATACATCATTAAAGTATAAAACATTTTGTTCCTCATTATCATATTCGAACAATGATGTTTCATCTTCCAAATTAAATTCATCGATATGTTGAGGACTTATAGTAAGTTCAGTTAAGAAATATAATTTAGACGTTAGAGCATAAAATCTTTAAAGTAGTCTAAATCATCAAAATAACTGACCGTAGGCTTGGGTGACGGAAACGAAGGCATATTGACTTTATCATTATCATTTTTCGAATCCGTTTTCAAATCGTTGACAGAAATTATTTTATAGGAAAATGAATTTTTGTCATAAATCACTGTGTCATCTTTATCGTCGGATTCGTTAAACGGTATTCTAAAGTCAATTTTATTGTCGTTAAGAGGACTTACCGTGGGTTCACATGAGAGCAATACTTCAGATGTAAACACGTCATCAAAGACTATAGCTGGGAATTCAGTCTCAACAGATCTGAGGTCATGAATGTCTTCAACATACCAGATCTTACCATACGTAGCAGTCTCCCAGTTATACACCTTACCATGCCTACGAGTTTTTTCTTCCTCAAGCCTGATATATTCTTCCATAGTAATGTTGTGGTCGTCCATTTTAACCTGTAATAAATTCACTAGGAAAGAAAATTGTCAAATAGCTTAATACGCCGTATTCAGTAAACTGAATACGACGTATTGATTATAGAGTCGAATACGTTGTATTGGTTTGAAAAAAATTTATCTTATAACCCAAATACCTCATAATATTGTCACTCCCATACTAATCTTTGAAAAGTAAGCAATACTTTTGAGGAGAGAGTTTTGAAATCTCACAGAGGGTTATAAAACACTTATTTTCCAATTTTATTAAATTGTTTATATATATATATATATATATATATATATATATATATATATATATATTTATATTTATATATATATTATATATATATATATATATATATATAATCTTAGAATATTTCGACTTTCATTATTCCATACTGTTAAGGATAATAAAATAAGATGCACTTTTCGATCCGAGAATGCACTCCAAAGGGATTATCATCATCACCGACTTTTCACTTATCCAAACCAAGCTTAAAACGAAATCACAGCTAAATATCAATAAAGATGCTAACACTACTCATATTTACAACTTGTGTACTTTTTACTCTCGACATTTATTATATTTTAGTGTGTGTGTTAATTGTAATTTCAACCTGGATCAACGTTTTTGCAATATATGCTTTACGTTTCAACCCGAGAATAATGTTTTGAAGGTGTGATCATCTCATATAGCGAATTATAGTCTTGGACAATCCCAACCTTGCGGCTAAGTGGACAAAGGCTTTTGACACCCATAGAGACGAGTATCGGTCTCCACGGACCTTAGGTTTCAAAAACTCTCAGGTTTCCCGTATATTCATAGCTTTAAAATAGAATAGTCAAAGTTCAAAAGCATATTTGAATTTAACAAAAAGAAATCTATTTATTAATTTAAACTTAATATTAAACATAACATTTATGCAATTGTCACCCTCGACTTTTTAGAAGGTTGCAACATCGGTTGTGAGCGGCAGATGCAGCAACTTTTATCAGTCTCTGATTTTATTCTTTTTTTTTTTTTTTTTTTTTTTTTTATTACAATGCTTTCTTTAGAAGACTACCACATCGGTTGTGAGCCGGCAAGAGGTCGTAAACTTTTATCAGCCCACAGCTTTTATTATTATTATATTTTTTATTTTTCATTATTTCATTCATCATCATAATTTTTTTTACTTTATATAGAGAAGACTTCTTTTTGAAAAATTTAAGTATAAGTTTGAACTAAGACTAAAATTTTTGCTATATATTACGATTTAAGTTTAATCTCCAAAAATAGCACGTATATTAATCCGGTTAAGAGCTTATGGGAGAAAAAGCAACAAGTTACATACATGAGCTCTTACGATTTTTAAATAATCCTTGTTTAGCATCCTACTCATACTTAACTCTATCATTTTTCGTTCTTCGTGAATTAGCGAACGCTTAGCCTAAAAGTTAAGGAACAAGCTAGAGCTCAACACGCTCGATCGGGTCAAAATCTACTCTTATTCTTACCCAGCAAGAAAGTCAAAATGGTGACAAAAACACTTATTTTTTTATATTTTTCTACAAATAAAACTTAAAAATTTAAAAATTTTGAAATTTTTGAAATTTTTGCTATTTTCGTGGGAAAACGGGGTACGTAAAAACAAAACAATAAGTAGGTAACATCAAATCGATAGATTCCCTCTCCAAACTAAAACGAAACATTGTCCTCAATGTTTAAGTCGGGTCTCTACGTAAATCTAAGCCGTTTATTAATTATGCAAAGATAAACGTGAATCGATAAGATGAAAGGATATCGGATTTCCCCAAACTAATTGCAAACAAAGAATAGGAAGCTCGAGTGAACCGGGATAAAACACTGAACACGAGAGTCTTCAGAAAAATTTGGGTATATCCTGCAAACAATCACAAGCACAAACAACAAACACAAAGAACGGAAGAGTACAAGCCTCCTCACAACACATTAGAAGCTAAAAAGAACAATAGATAATGGATAAGCATGGGGTGCCTCCCACGAAGCGCTTTGTTTTTGGTAACCGAGTCACATAGCTTGACTCGATCCCTGAATTCATTCGTCCTTAGGGAGAGTGTAAATGGAAAAGAAAATCTCAATCGGGCTTTCATTAATGTTTGGACAAACATTAAAGCATATGAAAGTTCCATCCCGATAAGAGACCACCGGCTCTAAGTTGAGATGTCGAGGTCAAAAATGGTATCCTCATTTTTAGTGGAGGAAAGTAAGGGGGAAACCTCGGGGTAGGTGAGAAATAGGAGAAAAGTCCGGATAACAAATGTGAAGGAATCGTCATCTTCAACATTTTGAGAAAAATCAATCTCACCTCCCCTTGGGTCAAAACATTATTCTTTGTTAAGCTCATCAACATCGTTTATCACAGGTGCATTGGTCTCAATAATTAAACTAATCTCAACATCTGGTGGTTCTAGAGGAGGACGAGAAAATGACGGATCAAGATCAAAGTGGAATGATTCAAACTCAGGAAGTTCCAAAAGAGGATCATTTGGATTATCAGAACTAACAACGCTAATCAACCCTTCCTGATTAGGCTCAATCTAAAAAAGAAACGAATCATACTCGAGAAGAGAGTTATTAGCATGAGTAGTGGTACTGCCACTTCTCATCTCTTCTGTATGATCGGTTAAAGAATTATCAGAATTAGAAAAAGAAGATAGAGTGGGGTTGTCATTTAATGTTTCAATCTTAGAAATGAGAAGATAGACATTTGACAATTTGTCACGAAGAATAATGTCCTCAACCTCTTCTAAGCTGACGAGCTCCGAATTGGGAGGTGTTGCATCAACGTACTCGATGTCCTCAAAATCATCGTCTTCACTTGAAGTATCATCGTCACAAATATCTTCTTCTTCATCAAAATCGGCTTCATGAATATCCGGTAAAATAGGAGCGAGTTCGCCGGCGAACTCCTCGGAAAGAAAATCGATCTTAGGAGACGTAATCGGAATATCTCGACTAAGCAAAGATTCAGCATCAAAATGATCATTATCACAAATATCGTCGGAGACACCCTCAGACTCACTTGGGATTGGGACGAGGTTCTCAACTCAAGACTTTATTACTTTGTCTGATTCCGTTGCCGAAATAGTGTCAAGATGCTCATCCTCCATTATGAGAGAGTACTCAGGCTCTTCGGATGGTTCATCGGGTGTGATTGCTTTAGGCCTTCTCCATATAACAGTATACTTATCATAGTAATCATCGAAGTAGAAAAGCGGACGATTCCAGCTTGGACAATTAATATATTCTGAAAACACTTTACTGATATTTTGCACATCTTCAAGGAGTTTACTCATCAATTCTTGAATATCCTCTTGTCGATATTGCTTGTCCATCAAAGTATCTTTAATTTCACTAAAACTTTCCCAAGCTATCAATATAACCTTTGGTGTTACTCCAAAAGGTATACTACTAAACTTCCTTAAGAAAGTGCACACGTCCTTCAAAAAGTTATCTCTAGCTTCTTCATCATCAATCATAGAAGAATTCTAATATGGAATAAAACTTTGAGTTGCCATCTCCTTCTTCTCTTGTTGACTTCCTTTAAGAATTTGCAAATCATCCATAAGTTTAAGAAGCAATTCCTGCATAACTCCAGGTTGATTCTGCTCTTCTTCCATAGCTTGCTTAATCTTAAGAAATCTCTCCTCAGCTAGCAATAATGCCCTGCACTTTTCATTAGGAGGTATATGATCATACTCCTTTAAAAAGGCTTGTATAGCTTCTATTAAGTCTTTTTGAGCTTGCAAAATTTCTCTACTTGTCTCTTGAGGAGGATTATTGACGGGAAACTGCGGAGGTTGATATTGGTCAAAACCAAAAGAATTAGGATAATAGCAAGAATTTTGCTCATAATAATCTTCATTCATTGGTTGACATTGAAAACTTTCATGAGGGCCCCCGCAATTTTCACAACAAAGATATTGTTGAGGAAAATTTTGAAAATTTTATGAAAAATAATTATCATTGAAGTTTTGATTGTAACGCGGCTCCTGTTCATAGACAAGCGGGAACTGTGGTGGACAATCATAACCATAATGAGTATTATTTCCACATAACTCACACAAGTAAGTCTCAAACTGGAGTTGTGGAGGATGGGTGAGAACATTTGGAGAATTATTGAAAGAATTAAGTTTGGAATCATAAGTGAATGAATTCTCATCTTCATAATTGCATGTTGGATGAACACTTGGCAAAGTATGTGGGAGCTCATTAATGGTTTGATTGCATTGTTCTGGATTAGATATAATCAGAACTTTTTGTGAACAATTATAACCAATATGAGCACCGTTCCCACAAGACTTGCAAGTACATTGTTGACAAAAGATACCGTCTAACGAATCACCACATTTGTAACAACAATTGTGGTTAATTTGTAGAGGACTTTGCGAAGAATTTTCACCAGGGTCTTGATTGAGGACGAATGGTTCTTGAGGTGCACTAACAACGTTAGTGTTGTGATTGGATGACTCGGGAGTGTTTAGAATTTCGTTTTCATCATGAATTGTATACCAACCTTCATTCAAACACTTTCGCACAAAAGCACAAGATTGACAATTTAAACCATCAACCGGATCTCCACAAGTTGCACAATTCTGAGGGGGTTGTTGAGACGAGTCTGGTACGGGAACAAGAATCTTGTCTTCAAGACTCCCTTTTAAACAACCACAGTTTCTAGTGTACAAAGCTCCACAAGTCATGCATTCCTTAATCGAGAAGACGGGTTTCAAACGATAATCGAGTGACGCCATAAGAATTAAACAATTTAGAGGGTTAAGAAAAGAATTAAATGGATAAGAAGAAAAAGAAGATTATTTTTGGTTTTTAATCTAATTTTAACGGACAATGAGATAGACAACTTGAACCAAATAATCAAACTTACTTCACGGTAGCTCTTAAAAATTTTACTTTTTAAGGTGAGCCGTATTTCGTAAGTGACACAAATGGTAAGTTTTTAAATCTTTTATTCGAGTTGGGAACTTATTATGGATAATACCTCAATTGAAGGTATTATTTGTTGGTGTTCTTTTACCAACTTTGTTTATTTTATTTTTTATATTATGGACAATTTTTTATATTTTTGATTTTTTTTAAAAGCGCAACTTCCGAAAACGAAAGGTTCTCCAAAACACGATCAACAAACTTCAAACGAGAGAATCGTAACACAGATCCCCGGCAGCGGCGCCAAAAACTGATTGCAGTTTTACATACATATATAAAATATAATATATAAAATATGATGGAAATTTACCAATTTACCCTTGAGGACAAAGGTGAAAAGGAAATTCTTCAAAATATATATAATATAATTTAATACGTATATTAACCAGTAATTGATTACCGGGTCGTATCCCAAAAAATTGTGAATTGATACCCTTGATTCAGTTTGGACAATGTTATGAATAATTTTCAACTTTTTGAATTATTTTCTACGACTAAAAACAATTAAAACAATTAAATGCAAGAAAAATAACTAAACACGCGGACGAAAAATGGAAATGACAAAATTAACTCTAATTAGCACCTTAACCTAGAATTTGAATTAATAATCTAATTCTATGAGTAAAAATAAAGGGATTTGCAAAATTTGAAAGCTTAACGATAACATTTGAAAGAAATCACAAAAACGAATATCGGGAATTGAAAACCGAGCCCTAAATGCTAAATTGCTCAAAAATAAACTTTCGAGAGTCAAACTAATTTTCCTAGGAACTTAATGATAAAATAAAATTTTCTAAAAAAATAATTTTATTTTTTTGTTATTTTTCTATTTTTTATGATTTTTAAAAGTTTTTAATGAAAATAAATGATTAAAAATACTAAACGAACTCTAAAAATTCTAGAAAAATGACAGAAAATAGCTTAAACTATTTAAATCCTAGGAAAAATAAACCCGAGATTGCAGCTTATAAAATAAGCCACGAAATAAGCTTTTTCAGCTTATTAGGCTTATAGGGGAGAAGTGTGTATAAGAAATAAAGAGTGCAAGGGTCTTATGAAAAAGACCCAAGGGCACAGCGGTAAGGAGTGGGTGTGTGTGTGTTTATAAAAGGTTGAGGTGTTGAGGTCGGGGGTTCGAGTCTTGCTCACCCCCGACTTCCACTTCCCTTTTTTTTGGTTTTTATGAAAAACTTAAAGAAGAAAAGTTATAGAGGACAACTTTTTAAGCAACTTTAATAAACGGACTATAAGCTGAAACTCAAAATTAAGCTCTCAAAAAACTTTTTAATAAGCTGTTAACAGAAAGTGCCTTTTTGAGGGCTTAAAAACTTATTTTGACTAAAAAACTTGCACACAATTCATTATAAGCTCAATTTTGAAAACAAAAGCTGTTTAAGAAAGCTTATGATGAGGAGAATCTACTTTTGATAAGCTAATAATCCAAATAACACATTTAACTATCTAAATTCTGTGATCTAGGAGGCAAACTCAGCAAAGAAAACTCAAAGCTTAAAAACTTAATAAGCTATAAAACTCAATAAGCTATTTCAGACTTTAAGCTTTTGAAGACTTATCTATCTAATTATATGTTATGACTCAAAATCATTAAAACAAATTCTAAAAGCTCGAAATCTAAATTTAAAAGTTAATTTCTAGTTACTACTTTTTTTTCTTTTTGAGGTTTTTTATGAACTTTAAAAGGTGACCAAGTATGTCAATCCTGCATTAAACACACTCAATGAATGTGTCTAAACTCAACTTAAACAAGATCCAAGCTCACAGGAGCTTGGATTCAAAATTCTCTATTTAGCTTTTTGAAAACAAACTCCCCTGGTGCAGGAGAATAGAAATAAGCCTAACTTTCTAGATTTTTAAACCTAACCTTTAAAATCTCTTTAACTACTGATTTAAAGTGATTATAAAACTAGCTCAAATACATCTAACCACTGCTTTTGACTTTAGAAGGTCAAACTTCACTAAACCAAACACTCCTTAAACTATGGCAGATTTAAATAAAACTTGACTAAATGAAATCTAGCTAACAAAACTAAAGTACCAGATCTTAAATAGCTTATAACAAGCTTGATAAACATAAATCAACAATCAAATTAGCTAGAAACTAAGTTCTACAAACTATGCTACTATTTTTGGTTTTTTAATGATTTTTAGGACAGAAACTGCAACACTAAAATCTAAGCTATATAAACTTAAAACAGATTGTCAAATTAAACTAATAATCATATAAGATGACATTAAGCACAAAGAAGCAAGCTAATAAACAAAATAAGCAATTGATAAGCAAATTAGCAATTCTACACTAGTAAACTTAAGATAAGGAAAGTAAATGAAAACTTACAATGGCCTTAGCAAAACAAAGGCTGAAGTGCTCAAAGAGCTTATCAACAGCTCTGGCTTATCAATGATAAGCCAATGAGAGTCCATATGAGTTCTTCCTTTGTAAACTCATCTTCTAAAAGCTCACAATCCAAACAAGCAAAGGTATTAAGCTTAACTGATTTTAGAGTTTAAGTAAATTA